>JAFISD010000080.1:0-118285 GCA_022560085.1 Helminthosporium solani
GCCTGGTTCGCTCCCCCCCCCTCTCCCCCCCCCCCCCCCCCCCCCCCCCCCGCCCCCCGCCCCCCCCCCCCCCCCCCCCCCCCCCCCCCGCCCTGCGTTGGCTATTATGTATGTTTAGTGGGTGTATTGTATTAGTATATGGGTTGGAACAATTGTAGAGTGAAGAGCGAAGAGCGAAGAGTGGCTTTTTAGATTTTGATAGAAGGTTGGGATTGATGGGTAATGCATATACTGCATATCTACAAGTTACTCTTATCTTAAATATACATTAACTACATCACAGCTTGAAATCTGGAAACAACATCTTACATCGATCATATACGCATGACCCTTTCATGACCATGAAATCCCACGTACACACTTCACCCTCCAAACGTCTACATGAGTATTCACCTCAGCGATGCACATCCTACAGTAACAACAACAGCCTCAATCGTCAACAATAGCCCGCATCACATTCCCAATTTTCTTCTTCCACAACTTCCTCTGGTCCTCCTCAATCCTCTTCAGCTCCAGCAACTGCTCGTCCCCCAAATTGATCACAGCAGACTGCAACTCTCGGACCACCTCATCCGACAGCACGGGCATCTCTGCCACCGGTTTCAACACCGTCGGTACAGACAAGAAGGCAGGAATCTGAGGAGGTGGCTCCTGGAACGTAACACGTTTCTTGCCGTTGGCGTTTCCTACTCGGGGCGAATACTCGGGGATGAAGAGCGAATCTTTGTTTGGTGATGGGGGTGGGGACGCGGCGTCTGGCGAGGTGATGAAGAGTTGTGACATTTTTTCTTCGCCTAGACATGCGAGACCTGTTTTCCATAGTTCGCCTACGATGATTTCCCACTGTTTCTGCATGGCTTTTAGGTCCTCGACTTTTTGCTGGTATGTGGTTGTGAAGAGTGCGAGTTTCTCGCGCAGGAGAACGGGTGTTTTTATGAGCTCGCCTGAGGCGTTGATGGTTGAGGTGCTGAGTGTGTAGTCGCCGATTGGATTGAAGAGTTTTTGGCGAGCCAGGTCGAATTTTGCGGAGATGGTGAGCTTGATTGGGGAGGGGTTTGTGGAGTTGGTGGTGGGCGGGGGGGACATGATTACGAGGTTGATGTTGTGGAGGTCTTTAGGGTAGGGGTTAGCTTTGCGGAAGGTGGAGTGGATTTAGAGGGTACGTACTGTCTACGAGAGTATTGTAAGAGTCGTTGAGTCTGGCGGTGGTGGTTGTGTAGAGGTGGGTGCGGTACTCGTTTGCGGTGTCTATACCGCTATCAGCTTTCTTTGCGCTATCATTTCATCTCTCATTGAAAGAACCAATACCTTTGAATGCTCGTGCCAATGGGTGCGTAGCGGACCGTTTCTTCCGAGCATTCCCATGCTTTGAAGGGCTGCTGGAGCGTGGGCTCGATGGGGTTGCTGAGAGGTGGGTGACGTTGGTGACGAGCGTGGGTGTGAATTCGACCTTCTTTTGGGGTTTTTTGGGTACTGCCGATCTCTTGAAGACACTTGAAGCAGATATAGATTTAGTGTGGGAAGTAGCCTGTTTTGATTCCTTGGGCAGCACACTGATGCCGCGACCGGAGCGCAGAGCCCGGGTAGAGTGCTCAGGTAGCATAGCGAGTGTTATGGACAGAGGCGACAATTGAACTGAGAGAGGAGAGTGAGAGAGGTGAAGGGTGGTATTCGTGAGGGTTGTGTTGGGCTGAAAGAGGAAAGCGCGACCCGGGAGATAGTTTTGGGATGTTGCGACTCCAAAGACGGAAGTGACATGGAAAATGGTTGAAAACGAGAACGATACTGTCAATGGATGGGAATTGAAGTGTTAGCCGGTATGGACTTACTAGAAGCCTGTAAAAATAGAATGTAGAAAGGAGCTAGTTGGACGAATTGCAGGCTTGTACTCACAAATAATAGCATACACTCACTCACCAACGTCTCAATATCTAGAGGTGATGCTTTTTCATAAATTCAATACAATATGCACAGATATGCCCCGAATCGTACAGCAAACACATTCCCGCCACAGCTGGGTAGTAATTATGTAGGCTCCTCATCATTACGACGCAATCATTCCAGCCGCTCCTTTCACACATCCATTCGACTCGCGCCTCGTGTCTTATTCCGAGGGCCCAGAGTTGTCCGAAGCCGCCGGTACAAGCACGCCCTTCTCTTCCAACATTTTCGCGAGCGAGCCATCTTGGTGCATCGTCATGAGGATATCGCAACCGCCAACGAATTCCTTCTGCACATAGAGTTGCGGTATCGTAGGCCATTCCGAGTACTCTTTGATACCTATAATCAAACAAGCAATCAGCTTCTGTGCAGCTCAAGCGTCCAGACATAGCCCACGCCCATGTTTTCCGTCTCACAATCTTCATCGTCCCCCCATCGCGACATACCTGATCTCAGCTCCTGGTCCTCCAGTACATTGAATGCTGTAAACTTCTCTGGATCCACACCCTGCATCCCCAAAATCTGTATCGTCGCTCTCGAGAATCCGCACTGCGGTGTCTCGGGCGTTCCCTTCATGAACAGTACGACGGGGGCCGAAGCAACAGCTTTGTCGATTGCACTGCGCATCTCATCAGAGAGCATGCGCATTTGCATCGGTGTGAGAAACCGGGGGCCCATGGTGGAGGCGAGAGGGCGAGTTGCACGCGTGGCGGCGCGGAAGGCCTGGTGACAGAGCTGTAAGTTTGATTCATCGACTGGATGGAGGATGGATGAGATACCGAGGGAATTGCTCTTCTTGCAAACATGTTGGACGATGTGTGTTGTTGGTGGTGACGATGGGAGACCTCCGCGTTCGCCGCAAATTGTTAGTTGGGATGAGGTCAGGATGGTGTGAGTTGAACCTATCATGGCTGAGGAGTTGTTGCTGAATAAGCAGTTCAGGTGTGATTTTTTGACCTTCTCCATCATCGACTTTGTATTTGTTTGTTCTATGAATATCTCCACTAGTTTGAACATACCATATTATCCCGATGTCCACTACTGCATTTATTGGCGGCTTGTAGGTCATGGTACACTTGGAATGGTATTTCTTGCCAATGCCGACATCACAGATGGAAGTGTAAGCTGCAATGTCTGGGACATGCCGAGGTCTCTCCGGTATAAAACTTAGAGCACTAACCGTCAAGCACTTTCTCAATTCTCTCGAGAAATGGTCGAGTAGTTCTTGAGCAGTTATTCAAGATGTCTCTGTCATACTAAAAACGTCTCAAGCGGGGATTCAGACTATCGGCCTCACCATCACAAGGTCTTGAGCGGGGATCCAGAATATCTCTATCCTTACAGTCGCAAGGCTTCAAGTGGAGATCTAGAATGTCTCTATCATCAATAGTCGCAAGGCCTCAAGCGGGGTTTAGAACATCTCTATCCTTACAGTCGCAAGGCCTCAAGTGGGGATCTAGAATGCCTTTATCCTCATACAATAGTCGCAAGGTCTTAAGTGGGTATCCAGAATGTCTCTATCCCCACAATCACAAGGCTTCAAGCGGGATTCAGAATGTCTCTATCATTCTCAACAGAATGCGACTGCAACGTGTTCAGGCAGGCAGGTCATGCAAGATATGCATTGAGGAAATCCGCCAGTAGATATGTTTGAACTTGTAGAATCTGTGAAGAACGAGGTCGCGGCTTTGACTTCGAGAGCAAGGATGAATGCGGTCGCGCCGGGCTGGGTAGTATAACTAAGCACATATTAGGTTACTGAAGCTTTCCAAGCAGCTGGGGATCCAAGAGAAAACGAAGTACTTTGTATCCATGCATTCTACGGAGGGTTTTCCGAAGGAGGTCGACAACGTTCTCCACACCGGTGCTAAGAAAGATCTGCATGATTATCGTCACGAAGTGAGCTCTATCTTTTACCCCGGGTTTTTTAGTTGAGTGCATAAATCGTTAGTGGATGCTTGTCGGGTTCAATATGCAAGATTCAGTCCCGACAGCAAGTACCTCGTGGCGTTGAGCTACAGGGTCATGCAGGTGTTAAGCTACGACCCACTTCCCGTATATTCAAACCTGGCAGGTCGCCGGCTATGCAGAGCATATGATCTCACATGATGAGTGGTCCTGGTGTCCAAAGTGCAGAGGAGAGTTGTACATGGCTTTGCGCCCACTCCAGGTCGACGATGAGATGATTATATGCTGAGTCTTTAGAGTGTTGCTTGAAGATATACTCCGTTCTTGAAGCATTATGTATCAGGGCTGGCTATTGACGGTTAGTGACAGAAAGCGTTGGACTCCGGTTCCACTTGGCGGATCAAAGGCAAGGACTGGGATGGTGGCATGGGTGCTGATCGCCATGTTCGTCTCTTAGATATCTTTTGCTATTCAGGTCGGACATGGCGATGAAGTGGTGGACAGCAGGTTTGTATGGTGGCTAGCGCTGTAGTTATGTATGCATGAGCAGAGTTTTAACCTGTACAGTTCCTGTCGAACAAAAAGCTAGAGCTTGAAGTGTGGACATTCACAGGCACACAGGTTACTATATATCATGTATAACTAGAGCTCACAGGGAAATTGAAGAACTTAATATGAAACAACAGAAATCGAGAAGGTCTAAAGCACGAGACAAGGTGTGGAGGTAGCTCTATCGATGACTGATGTCCACATCCGCTTAGCGCCCGCCTTATGTACTTCGTGCAATACATGCCACCGTCGTCGGTGGCCTCGGTGCCTCGTTCCCGCTCGAATGTCGCACGACGTACGGAGTACTGGGGGAGATTTGCGCCAACGATGCAAAGCCTGTCAGAATGTAGCCGCCCGACGATCCGATGTCCACTTCAGACTTGAAACATTGTCCCGCAAACCGCCACAGCCAATCGTTAGGCGACAGCTTGGCCTCCTCCAAACTTGCCACCACTCCCCCATGAGGGCCACCATATTGTCCTGCATGGAGACCGCAGGTCCAGTCACTTATGTCGGTCGACGTGGGATCGCTATCGATAATGCTACATCCCTTCGCGGCGCGCCATGCCGCGTTTCACTCGGGATAGTACAAGCTGCATCAAAGGATGTGGAGTAATTTGGACCACTCGTCCTTCATCAAGTGAAGGGATCAAGCGCGATGGGCCACTATTCAAGCCCATCGTGCGTTTTCCGTTCGCGAGGCCCACTGGCTGACTGGCGATAGAATTCCCCTTCACCTCCCACTTATTGCGACTCTCCATCGCTTTTCCTATTGTCCCTTTCTGTGTCTATTGATCCTATTGTCGAGCAATAGCACACTCCGCCACACGGCGTGGGCCTTCTGCCTTTCTCCTCTCCTCGACACCCGTCTAACTTCCAACTCTAACCTTTGGTCTTGACTGCTTGACGCCGTTGTCCACTGCCGGCCAGCTTTTCCCTTCCATCCCCAAACTTCTACAACCCCTCCAGCAATCTGCGATCTCCAAACCTCGACAATGGCCCTTCTCTCAGCAGAACATCTGGCTGGCCCAGGTTATGTGATCCTCAACGTTGTACGGGCTCTCAACATCATCGCACTTAGCTCTGTGGTCGCCAGCAGCGTGGTCATGCTGGTCAAGACGTTTATCGTCTCCAAGGTATGTTTCTTGCTGTTCCGACCTCTTGATCATCAAACTCACGTGGGCAGTTCTTCTTCTTCGATGCTACTAGCCACGTAGTTACTGCTGGTGTTGGCTGTAAGTGCATGTTCAGTTATGCAACGTTGGGCGAAACATCTAACAAGCGACAGTGTTTTTCATTGTTTCCGAGTGCTCTCTTTTCCGCGGATACTTCGCTCTCAACTGGCCAATGTTGTCGCCTAGTCATGGCTTCGTCTTTCTTGGATGTTCCATGATGGTCCTCGGTCTCAACATGTTGGGTAACATGAATAAGGAGGCCACAAGCCAAAAGTCTTTGGGTATGCCGTTCTGGCGTCTGCTTCTTGCGGCTGGGATTCTGGCCATTGTCATCGGATTCTTCAACGTCGTGGCTGTAAGTCTCATCCTAGCCACCGTCCGCGCATAGCAACACATATTAACGACTATATAGAGCTTCGTCTTCCGCGACAAGGCCCGCTTCATCACCGCCCGTCGCGTCCGATCCCATGGTGCCATCAGCCTCTCCGAGGCACCCTCCGATGTCGAAGCTCAGAGTTTCCATGACCCCAAGCACAAAGCCTTCACCCTCACCTCGCAACATACCGGCAGCGGATCTTCGCGCATGGCCACCCCTCCTACCCATTACGCAACTCCTATCCGCCACGCGACGCCTCCCATCGACATGGGCTCTCCGCAACCTCCCTCGCCACAAAAGGACAACAACCCGTACCAATTCAACTTTAGCAGCCCAATGAATGCAATTCGCAGCGTTCGTCAATCTATCCTGCCCTCATATCACACCGTACCGCCCAACCCGCAGTTCGCGAGTGAGAACAAAAGGACGTCATCCATCTACTCGAGGTCAACAAGCGGCCATACAAAGCGCAGCTTCTGGCTCAAGCGAAGGGACAGAATCAGTGATATACCGCACGTGCCTGAGATCTCGCGCCCGATGAACGTCAACCCACAGTTCGCGCACCTCGTCAAGCCAGACCTCGCTCACCACCCCAGCGCACGACGACCCGAAGCCGACTTCAACAACAATATCTAAACAGCTCTCTTTTGTCCAAAACTATTATCAAACAGCCAGCAGCGATACGGAACCGGAACTGAGATTTTTAAAAATACCCCTCGTGATACCACTTTCTTTCTATTTGTGTTTTTCTCTTTGCATTATTGCATGCTTCTGCTGTTCTTCGGGCAACTTATGACTCGTGAACTCCACGCACGGGTCGAGGTCTTGCGGCATGGTTTGGCGCCCTGGTACTTGTGGAGATTACTCGCTCTTCATGGCTGAGTTGGCGTTTTTGCCTTTGGGCAAGCCGTCTTTGCACATTGCTGTTGTGCGCTTGAGTAAATATTCTTATCAATGTAGTTACTTTACAATTCTTGGCTTCACTTGTGCTGTGCCTAGATGTCCAGAACACGACTTGCTCGACGGTCATGAGTTTGTCTACTTGACGTTGGAGATGGTAGGATGATGACGACGAGCACTAACTTCATCGTTTCCTCTTCTTGCTTTGCGAAGAAAATAGACTGTGTATTAGTACGGCTATCTACAGCGATTCGGTGGATACTGCTTGTGTCAATCCATGTACATCTTGCGTATCCTGTACACCTTTCATACCACACGCGCTCCTATGGGAGCACAAGAATGTCTAACAGTATTTCGGAATACCTAGAAGCTACACCTATATAACAGATCCGATGTTTACAAGGAACTAAAGTAATCCATGACACACAGAGCCAGCGAAAAGCATCTCCCGGCCCATAGACACGCAAGTTTCAAAAATGCGTTTTCGTGTTTGATAGCTCGTAGGCGATTAGACTAACTAATGGCTTTGCGATCGCATAACTATTATCGTACATAGTTAGCTTATTCTATTTTGAGCATGAAAAACGTTCCACCTAAACGCAATAGTCATAGACTTTTCCTGGTTTTCAAAGGCATATAGTCATATTTTGACGGTGCTGGGTATATTAGACATGGCTGGCTATCGGTTCTATTTAAAAATTCCCACTCGGAGAAAAGTGCGTCATGGTGCATGAGTGTGTATCTCGAAGCATGCTATAGTTAGTTAATATGACTGTATAGATCTTCAAGGTCCCCTGCACGCATTACTCGACTCTTTTGACCTTCCTTCTTTTTTTTTCAGAATAGATGTGGAACTGAATGCACTGTCGTTACTTATAATAGGAGTCTCTTTCCCACCCTTCAGAAATTTGCTTCGCGGGGGAAAGCGACTTGGAAGGTCACAATGTCTACGCATTTCACTAGGTAGTAAACGCGTGAGTCAGTCACATAACACTATGAAGAAAATCTGGAAAGAAAATTTAGGATCGCTGTAGCAAATGTAGTAATTGTTGATCTTCTAGAAGGCTCCCGAGAAACGACTAGTGTGTCCACTATAAGGATGAAACAACACACTCCATCAATACTAGCTTTGAAGCTACTGCGAAGCGAAACTTCAGTTACTAGCTCCAAGAAGCAACATTTTCGGGCCTCCCCCACCGCTGCCGAAAAGGGCCTCGAAGCCTTCAAATACTAGTCGTCGGTCCACCGTATAGCTTACAGTTGATCCAGTATAAGGTCCATAGGAGCACTAGTGTTGTCGAAAAGATATGCTCTTGATTAGGTACATATTTGGCCTGAGGCTAGGTAGATTATGCTGGGTTGGTTGAACTTACAAAAGCGATGTGAATCTGATTGTTAAATATGTTATACAAACTCTACAGAGTCGTAATAATCGAACTGACTTTTTAGTGATCAAACGAAAGATGGGGCGGAGCAGACAGTAACAAATGATTGAGAATATCCTGATATGTAGGGCTGAAGGAGTTTCGGGCGTTTTGAATTTTAGAAACAGAATATAGTCATTGTTAGAACTATATTTGTCATTTTATGCTATTCTATACTTTACCGCAACTCCGCTTCCTATCGTCTTCGATTCATTGATATATGTATCATGGTTTAATAATACTCAAGAGATAAAGGAATTTTCAATGTATATCATGTGTGATACATGAAACGACTAGTTCCTTTTCTTTTGCTACGTGACTTGTTCAAATAATGTATTTGATATTTGTTAAACTCCAAAGTACCACTGCTTTTACTGTTTTATTGTTTTCTAGTTATCCCATACTCACTAAAGTAGGCTCAAATGACTAGATGTTTTACAACTACCCACTTGCGCTATCGTATAAAAAATCACATACCGGTAGCTACGACAAGTACGTAATACGCGATTAAGAGCCGGGAGATCTCTGCTTTAGATGTTGTGCATCCCCACCAACAAGCAAGCCACCACTAAAGCTCGAGGGAGCTCGAAGCTTGTCAGTGAGTCACAAGATGCTGAGGAGGGGTAATCCATCGTAGCGACGCTGTTCTCCGATTGGCGCTTACTAATGATATTGTGTTTGGATGTTGCATGGTGCAATCTGCGATATATCTACTTCTATCCCTCCATTTCTCAAAAGCTGAGTCTTACATTCCCATCCCACACATATTTCACCCAAGGCTCACCGAGCCACACAACATGCCCAAGCCTTCCCCACTCAAAGCCCCACAGCATATCCTCGACCTCCTTTCCCACCTCCACAAACAGTCCCTAGGCCAAGAAGCTACCCTATCCCACAAAGGTAAAGTCTTCTCAACTGACATCATATCCGATCTGAAAGACAAAATCCCCACCCGTGATCCCAAAGCCGACTTTGATAACCTTATGCTCGACAAATTTATCGCCCTCGACGAAGACAAGTGCCATTTTGTCTACCAACTTATCACTGCCATGGGAGCCACCAATGTCGTCGAAGCTGGGACTAGCTTCGGCGTTAGTACAATTTACCTTGCGCTTGCTGTTGCTCGCAATCGGGCTGCTACGGGGAAGAGGGGGACGGTAATTGCTACGGAGAAGGAGCCCGAGAAGGCGGAGGTTGCGAGGAGATATTGGGGACAGTGTGGTGGGGATGTGGAGGGGGTGATTGATTTGAGGGTAGGGGATTTACTGGAGACTTTGAAGGAGGGGGTTCCTGAAGTTGATGTTTTGTTGCTTGATAGTAAGTTTAGCTACCTATTTTTTCTCCCCTAGTAGTTTACCATATCGCTACTGCTTGAAGTGTTGTCTTGTGGATTGGGTTGGTAGGAATCTTTCTAATTGAAGTTTGTAGTTTGGTCTGCGCTTGCGCTCCCTACGCTGAAGATAGTTCAACCTCGTCTGCGATACGGTGCTGTTATCCTCACAGACAATGTTATATCCGGTGCAGAAGGCTACAAAGATTTGTTGGCGTACTTGCGGGGGGCTGAGAGTGATTTTCAGAATATGACTTTGCCTTACACAAACGGTTTCGAGATGAGTGTATATCTGCCAGGAAACTCGAGGGAGTAGCAGGTTAGCTGCAGGAGAAGAACTATATGCGAGGTGAGGCATTAAGTCTATGAGAAGTTGAGCATAATGCACTACAGTACTGAGTTCGAAATTCAATGGGAAGGAAGAGAGGTTGACAGGACGTAGTTCAAGTGATTTCATGTCCTTGTCAGTGAATAAACTCCTATTTATTCCTATAAAGTTCATTAGTAACTATATTATACACTCTTCAATACTGCTACAATAGTTCTAGTAGCAACTTTGAAACGTTAAGTTTTCGCATCCAAATATTACTTATTCTTCCCTGTTGTCTTATCTAAGTTATATCCCGTTATGCTGCCTTATCCGGTGTCTCCGGCTGATGCTGATGCTGCTCGACAGCTGGGTTTCTAATGAGAAAGAGGCGAATCATGGCGGGTGCATTCGCTTGAATAAATGTACCCGGTAGATGTACATGAAATTTGTACAAGACGTAGGAAATATAATACATAAGACATATTCTCAATCATTTGATCCAGCAACGCCATTTTAATCCCTTGACTAGGAAATATAATGTTGTGTGCAATGAGTCCTTCTCAAGCCTTGGTTTCCCCCTTTTTATCTTCGTCGTCATACCAACCCAAGAGATGCGCGAGATACTCGCCCATCAATCCAAGCGCAATACCTCCACCAGTATACCAAGCGCCGTTCTTGAACCACCACCAGCAGTTCTTGACTTCTTTTAGCCTCACTCTCCATATCATTGTACCGAGAGTGAGGGCGGCGCTTCCACAGGAGCCGACGAAGAAGACAGGCCCGAGCCCTGCAGCAACACCTGAAGCGGCCAAAAGCCCGATTTGGACAACGGCTAGACCGCTCAAAACGGCCTTGGTTTCCTTGTCATGCTTCAAAGCAATGCTCTTGATGCCAGCCTTTGCGTCGTCTTTGATGTCCATGTGCGCGTAGATCATGTCGTAAAGTACGGTCCAAGCAACATTGCTAGAATAGAGAAGGGCGGCTGTGGCTAGTGCAGCTTGATCTGAAAGTAGATCGACACCCAAAGCTGGGAAGCCTAATATTGCGCCCCATGAAAAGGTCAGGCCGAGGACAAATTGAGGGTAGTGGGTGACACGCTTTGCTAGCGGATATGCCGTAACGAAGAGAAGCGATGGCGTAGCGTACCAGAAGCACTCAAAAGGTAGAGACAACAGCACTCCAAGGCCAGTCAAGAGTTGACCTCCGGTGAAGATGATGGCAGCTTGAGGGGTAACTGCTTTTCTGGCAATGGGTCGGAGTCGTGTACGGGCAACGTGAGGGTCTAGATTACGGTCCCAGAGATCATTGATAGTACATCCCGCTCCCCGCATAACCAAAGCTCCAGTGATGAACAATGCAGCGGTACTTAGGACCGCGGTCGGAGCTGCGATTGGAGTTGCCATAGTGGCAGCGACCAGTGTGCTGAAGAGACATGGGAAGAACAGATAGTAGGTTCCGGTGGGCTTGTCCAGCCGAATGAGCTCTGCATATGGAACCACTGGTTTGGGGAGGTAGGAGAGGAGGCCGGTCGTGGGTGGAGTGTATTCTGGCAGGAGGCTTGTGATGGGCCCATCTTGCGTGGTTGTGGTGAGGCTTAAGGAGAGGATGGGGGTAGGAAGGCTGGATATTCTTCTTGCATTTGGGTTCACTTGTTTGAGAAGGGCTGAATTTGAAGCTGGGAAGAATGTCGATGTTCTTCGAGGTGTGGAATTTGCGCTATGCCGTACCCGACCGAGAGATGTTTGGCCATGTCGTAGTTGGAGCTTGCTAAAAGTCACGGGATTGGGACGTAGACACTGTAGTCGTAATGCTCCAGGAAGAGACATACTCAGCAGACTATATCAGTCGGATAGAGAATGACGCTAGCAAGGGTACGTGGTGGGCGTTTGGGATGCTTCGGGAGACGCGGTGGGAGATTCGCGCCAAGGGCCAGATAATTGCGTTATCACGTGCCCAAATTACGTAAGGTGAGCTTGGGAGCTCCAAGTGTGGGCGACATCTACACTTCGCCGCACCTCTCACTCTATTCAAATATACGACACTCCCGATAGTGTTTCTCACTACCAAGCGCAATACGTTTCTAGGCTGCGCAATCGCATTGCGGCCTAAGTCTGCGTTTTTTATAACTGCTGGCGCGGAAATCCCGACAAATACTCCCCCGAGCTGGTTACACGCTGCGGATGCATATCACCGATCTTCAAGATGCCCGCTGCAAGACCACGGGCCTCATTCGAGCCCATACCGCCGGATTTTGACGTACGGACGTTCGTGGAAACGGCCGAGAACTTCTGCTATGCCGACCGCATCTCGAGGGAGATGATTGAGGCCAATGGCATGGAACAGTTCGAGAAACTTGTTCTGTTGCACGTAGTCATAGGAGGAAAGCCGCTGGTGATTGACGGCTTTGAAGAAGTTCTGGATCCGTGGACCTTCACACCGTCGTGGCTGTGCGACAACCACGGTGAAAAAGGTAGGAATTCCCACACGCGACGACGAGGAAGAAGTAGGAATAGCCTATGACTGACGCGGCGCAGTGGAAAATGCGCGCAATCTTACCACTAAAGAGAACATTCCGCTCACCATCAAGCACTACATCAAGCACATGGGAAAGCTCACCAAGCAGTTCTTCGACGACCCGGAGCAATACCGCGATAAGAAGCGCCAGCGCATATACCTCAAGGACATTGACTGCCCGCCTGTTTGGCAGGATAAGTTGAAGGAGCACATTCCGCAGAGCCTTTTCTACCTGAACGAGAGCACGGGTGAAGTAGGCGGACCGGGAGCTCTGAACCAGCCCGGCTTTCGCAAAGGTCGGGGGATCGGGCGCGCTGGGGACCTTATGAGCAGTCTGCCGCCCGATATGCGCGCCGAAAACCTCATGTGCTATATCGGCCATGAAGGGACTTATACGCCTGCCCATCGAGAGATGTGCGCCTCGTTGGGCCAAAACATCATGGTCAATGCTTCGAGGTCCGTCAGCGATGACGGGAAGCCTGAGCGGCCTGGCTCGTCAATCTGGTTCATGACGGAAACCAAGGATCGTCATCTTGTTTCCGAGTACTGGTTGTCAGTCCTGGGCCACGACATTGAGGTCGAGAACCATTTTGCACAACTGATCGCATGGAAGAAGGCCCCGTTCCAGACATACGTGGTCGAGCAGCGCCCCGGGGACTTCATCTTGATCCCACCGCTAGCCCCGCACCAGGTTTGGAATCGCGGCACGCGCACGATGAAAATTGCCTGGAACCGCACGACCGTTGAAACCCTCCAACTGGCCCTGTCCGAGGCACTACCTAATTCGCGCATTGTCTGCCGTGATGAGCAGTACAAGAACAAGAGCATAGTCTACTATACCCTTCTCAAGTATTCCAATCTGATTAAATCGGCTCGCACCCAGGTCGAGATGGGTGGCGATCAGGCCGACGCGATCCAACGTTCAATCAAAATCCGCCACGTCCAGCGCGATTTCAAGCGCTTGTTTGACCTTTACAAGTCTATTCTTTTGTCTGAAATGTTTCCGCCAGAGTCGAAGGAATACCCCGAATACATACCTTACGACAGCAACGTGACTTGTGCCTACTGCAGATGCAACATCTTCAATCGCTTCCTGACATGTAGGTCGTGTAAAAACTTGTTCAGTTCCGAAATCGAAGAGCCATACGATGTTTGTATGGACTGCTATTGCATGGGCCGCAGCTGTGGCTGCCAGTCTGGGTACACATGGGTTGAGCAATTCAAATGGGAGGATCTGCTCCATCGATACGAAGAGTGGAGACTGCAGATAATCGATATCGACGGTCAAGTGTTGGAAAGTACCCCACTCCCATTGGTGGAAGAGCGACGATACTTCGGTAAGAAGACGCTCGCTCATGTCTGCCAGGAGCAGTTGAAAGCTCGACCGTTTGTTGACATCAAGAACCCCAAACCCGAGGGTGAAAGTGAAGAGGAACCAGAAGTTCGTGTTGACCAATACGGACAAGTCATCAAGTCGTCTAAGAAGAAGTCAAAGCAGTGGCTCAGGGATCACAAATCATGCCATTTCTGCCTCCATCGACATCCGAAATGGAAGATGGCATTCTGTACAAATTGTGATCATGCTTACTGCTACGGTACACTGTTCCGTGCTCACGACGTCATGCCGCTTACCATCATGGAGAACTACAGCTGGACTTGCCCACACTGCAGAAGGGTCTGTAACACTGGCGCTTGCCGACGTGACCCTCGCCAGCGCCCCTATGAGCCCAAAGGCACACTTCTGGGTCATGACACAAAAAAGGTAGCAGACCCGCGATCCGTTGAATGTTTAGTCGACTTCAGTATTTCCAACCTCAATTGGATGCGAGAAGATGATTTCGCTATGGAGCAACGACGAGCAGAAGCCGAGAGGGCAAAACTAGATGACCCATCGCTAGACGCCCGCTACATGGACGAAGATCACGATCTAACACATAACGGTATCGCATATTCGCCCGTGAACGATAACAGCTTCGACGACCAAAATCTCAATGGAGACAGATTTATCGCACCTGCAACAAATTCACATGAAAGTCACGAAGGCGATGGCGTCAATTCGTCCCGTATCAATCTTGATCAGGATGACGAGATTCCCCGACTTGGCAAGCGAAATCGAAATGAGGACGACGAAACAGAAGGCAGCCGCCGACGTAAGAAGAAGAAGCAGAAGAATTCCAAGAATGATTCAATAGAGCCGCTTCAGCCGAAAAGTACCTCTGGAAAGCAATATCGCAAGGAAGTGCAACGGAGGCTATTGGAGGAAGCTAAACGGGAGGACCGTTTCATTCTCATCGCTGCTAGAATGAAAGGTAAATCTAAAATTGTGCGGCTGTCTCTCGATCCTGACCTATTGAGTGCCATTGAGCAACGCCCAGTACCCGGGCATCTGGAGCCTGCAAGACAACGCGAATCGAATGAAGAACCAGCTGGTGGCGAACTGGACACTGTCGTTCTGCAGTCTGACATCATGCCTGCCCAAAACTCGGCGAACAAGGATGCGGCAAAAGAAAAGGGGCCAAAGAAGTTTCGATATAGGGTAGAACTAGATGATGCGTATGATACGAGAAAGGGAAATCCCGAGACTTCTGCGGCGAAGCCTAGGAGATCTAGTAAGAGGTCTCTTAGGTACGAAGAGCTCACGATTGACTCGGATGAAGAAGATGAAGAAGAGATGGTTGAATATACTGGTCGATCCAGGCCTCGGGAATCGAATTGGCTGGCGCGCAAAAACGAAGGAGAGGAGGATTTGCCAACGGAGCTCCCTCAGAATTTCAAGGATGGCGAAGTCAACCCTAACCGCGAGAAGAATCGCGAACGAAATCGACAGCGAGCGGAGCGTCGAAAGACCATGCCTGTACCGGCAAAAGCACAGATTCGGCCGTCAGGCCGCCCAGTAGGCCGCCCTCGTAAGAGTACCGGCAATGTGATAGACCAGGATACTTTCCATCAGGACACTCAAGATGATTTGCACCAAGACACTCAAGATGACTATGTTCTGATGCTCGCTCAGTCCGCAGCTGCCGAACTCGAAGCTCAGCGCAAGACTGAAGCATCGAGCAGGGCTGAAGCAGAGAGCCGGACCGAAGCAGAGAAGGAACAAGCTGCCGCCGCTGCTAAGCAAGCTGAGGAGAACCTGCGTGCCAAGATGGGAATTGCGGAATATCTTGACGGATCTGACAATGAAACCTTCACCGAGTTCATCGATACTCTAGCAGCCGAAGACGAGCCTCTTGTCAATGAGCGCGATGCCCTTTCCCCCGAACCCTTCGTAACCGGTCCACCTCAAACTGCGAACTCTCTCCTCTCCAAGCCGGGCATGGCAGGGAAGAAGATCAAGGTTGTATCTGCGCGGTCCAAGCGCACCGACGGGGAACCCTCGACTTCCAATGGTTTCACGAGTATCAATCAGAAAAGAGGGAAAGAAGTCGAATTGAGTGAGGGGGATGATCTGGAATCGGAGGACGAGATACCAGCCACAGTAGTGTCTAAGAAACCGCGGGGGCGGCCACGTATGGTACCGACTCGTGGTAGTAGCTCGGGGAAGAGAGGCAGGGGAAGGCCAAGGAAGACGCTGTAGGTGGGATTGGATGTCTATAGGTTGAGAAGTAGTTCTGGTATATCTCGCGTATCCTCTTCGATACATTTTGATGGTTGTTATGGGTGCCAGTCCTGGCCGTCACTTGTGAAGATGGAAGTGGGGTGGTTGAGTGATAATGTGTATAGATACCTCGAGGCATTGCTTCAGCTCAGCCGTTTCGATAGCGAGTACTGAGGAGAATCCTCTAAATAAATCATCCAGTCTATCTGACTGTTTCAAATGCTGTGGAGATGGTGAACCTCTATCGGCTCGTAATGATGTTCCAATGGAAAGTCCAGGCATTGTTCTGCTTCTCATGCGAAAGTTCAACTTGAACATAGATACACAACTCTATATACACCCCATCATCCCTATTTCCTTTCTTACAGATGTTTTTAGTTCCTTGGAATGTCCAAAACTTATCCCACGATAGGAGTACGACGACCGCATAAGAACACGTGACCACGCAACCCAAATTCCCAGCCTAGCGCGTCGTCCCCAGCCCAGCGCGTCCCCAGAAAAACGCAAACACCCACCCAGCAAACCCATAACAACAACCATCCCACCCCCATCCCCAAAATAAAAGAAAGGAAACAAAAAAAAAATGCCATCCCTAACACCAACCATAATCCCCAAACCCACCTTCACCAAAGTCCTCTCCCGCCACCCCACCACTACCCCCGAAACCCTCCCCCCCCTCTCCAAAACCCGCTACATCACCCTCCCCACCCTCCTCCACCACCGCCACCAATCTCAAAACCCGCACCTCACAAAGCCCGAACTCCTATCCCTCGTCGAATGGAAACTCAAACACGGTACCTTCCGTCCCAAGCTCTTCCAACTAGTAGAATCGAATCCCGCAGCGCTGGTGGAGGCCACGACGCGGGAAGCCTTTGAGGTACTTACTTCAGGTACGGGAGAGGACGTGGATCTTGCTGCGGTGAAGGTATTGATGCGGTTGAGGGGGGTGGGGGTTGCGACGGGGTCGTTGGTGTTGGCTGTGGGGGCGGTGGAGAGGGTGCCGTATTTTTCGGAGGAGTTGTTTCGGTGGGTTATGTGGGGGGAGGAGAGGGGGAAGGGGGGTCTGGCGGGGTGGAAGAGGGGGGTTATGTGGAATGTTGGGGAGTATAAGGAGGTGGTTAGGAGGGTGAAGGAGGTGCGGGGGAGATTGGGGGTGGGGGCTGGGGAATGTGAGATGGTTGCTTGGGTTTTGGGGAGGGAGGGGGTAGATGTTGGGGGGGAGGGTGATGGGGAGGAGGAGGTGGGAGAGAGAGAGGGAATGGAGGATGGGGACGAGGTGGAGGTGGCGGTAGAAAGGGGGAAGAAGGGTGGGAAGGGAAAGCGGGGTTCGAAGCGGAAGGTTGGTGTTGAGGGGGAAGCTGCTGTTGAAGGGTTGAGGAGGAGTAGTCGGCGGAGGACGGGGAGTTGATGTAGGGGAGAAGTTAATTGCCTAAAGTCGGGAACAGTAAGTTTTGATGAAAAGTCTCTTACACTCGACAGTCGTTCGTACACTTTCTCGCTTTGGCGTTATCGGCCCTTTTGAATCAGAGTAGATATTCATAAACATTAGCTTTCATGTAGAATTCATTCCCTCGCATCATCCATCACTTGATATCCAGAACCTCACCACCCCCTTATATCCATCCTAGTTTGCAAGTAATACCAGCAAAAAGCCCAGTAGAAAATGTTCCCGTCTCATTAAAACATGAACAAGCAACGCTATACTGCACTGAACAATAACAATAACACACAGGGTATATGCTATACAACCAAGACCCTGAAACGCCCCGCTGTACTGCAATACAAGACAGCCCACTCAAACACCTGGAATATTTCCCCTCTTCGTCCGTATCCTCCCCTCCTTGACAGCACCCACAGTGACCCCTGCTTCGCCTGTCATCCATCCAGGCATTTTCTCACCGTCCACAACACCTTGCTCGACTAGCTGCCTAATACCTGCGAACACATGCGGGCCCTGGAATACAGCACGAACATCGGGCACCCAGGCTTCCCCATCCTCCAGTTCTTCAATTTCCTCGAGCGAGCGATCGAGAAGTGAGGGTCGGCCTTTTCGACGGTCACGGCTAGCGGGGCGGTCGTCGAGAAGTGAAGTATTGTTGTTGGTATTGGTAGAAGTGGGGAAAGGGTCATCGATGCGGACCTCGAAGCGTTCGAGACCTTGACCATCATTGGCAAGGGCAGAAGTGCCGAACCGACCTTTTGCTACTTCACGCCTACGTTTTGCTTCTGGTGTGTCGCTGGAGTCCATGGTGTGTTTGGATGGTCTGCCTGGGCCTGAAGTGGAGGATGCGCCGGCTGTTGTGTCCTTGTTTGAACTTGATGGAAGCTTTTCCTGCGTCTCGCCTTTTTGACTGGTGATGAAGTCTAGGGCATTCTGACTGAAACTGTGATCTTGAAAAATGCTCCATCCGCCGGTCGCAGCATTGCTCTTTCCCGGGCCACGGTATGTGAGCAGCGCTTCTATTGACTTTGTTACGAAGTTTGTGCCGGCCAGCTGGTACCGAGCTGAAGGACGCGAGAAAGCTCTTGGAATCGCTTGTTGAACAATATCACGAAGATGCCGACCATCGTCGCCAATGGCCTGTCCCAGATGGCTCGCGATCGACGAATACACAAATGGGGAGCCGTTCGGCCATATGAAGAACACAGCCTTCGCGCTATCGGACCCAGCATTCACCGCCAGGGATGCCTCGGTGCTATAGGGCGAATCATGCATGTACACCCTCAATATCGTCATGGGCATATTCTTCACTTTGATGAGCAGATAATGGGCTTTCATGAGCGGAGTCAGTTCCCGCGCCAGATTTGCCATGAAAGTTTGGGCCTGGAATCGCGGCAGATGATCCGAGTCATTCGTGACTTCCATGTCCAGAACCGCGCTCTTAGCATTCGGTATACGCGCAAGCCTCTTCGCCGTCCAGCGTAGGCTGTTCGTATGGTCCAACAAATACTGTATATCCGCCGTTGCAAGCTGGAACATCGATATGCCCGTCCGCCAGTCGCCCTCCAGTATGCGATCTTGAACTTCCCGCTTCCCGCCTTTGCGGCCTTGGAGCTGCTTGTAGATGTCGAGAAGCTCATCGTAGCTCTGGGCTGGTGTGTACAACTCGTCCTCCTGCTCTTGGTCGGCATCGGCGAGAAGATACGGACGGCAGAAGTCCCTGTTCTTCTTCGCGAGCCATTGGATTGCGAGGCTGATAAGAGAGGCGCGGGAGAGCTTGTTGAAGATGCGTTGGACCTCGCGGTGGTTGACAGGTAGCCGGCGCGAGTGCGGGATGTTCTTGTAGTCGGGAACGGTTGCTCTCGAGTTGGGCGCCATAATGGGCTACATGGAGGGTTGCGCGCCTTGAGGTTGATTGTCCGCGACGTTATTTATCGCGTTATCGATAGGGGGATACGCGTCGGGGGGTGAACATTGGATATTCGCTAGTTAGTCAGCCAGACACGTTAGTAAGCCGATCGGAGCAACTGCCAAGACTATTGGTTTCTATTTCTCTTGAGGACGGGCGGATGGGTAGGAAGCACTGAACATGAAACAGTCTTAAAGAGCCAAGTTAGTGTGAGTACAACAGTTCAAAGAGCCTGACCTAGTGGAGAGGTGTCTACTATGCTATTACAAGAATGAGAGAGCGTCATCGTACGTGAAAACCGCCAAGCGGCAATTCGTCCGAGATTTCCCCAGCTGCCTCTTAGTCCTCACGTGAGGCACATTGGCGGCCACGACGTACGGAGTAAATACAAGCTACAGCCAAGATGACAAATGCTAATCGCGGGTTACCCTGCATACATGTACAAGTATCTACTAGGTATCTATAGAGTATCTAATTCACTCCGTAATGGCTATGATGATGCAGTGGCCCCAGTCGCCGGGATTTCCCGAATAGGTCTTTGACGTTTGTGAGACTGTGGCGTATTTCTAATCAACGAGCGGGGAACATCCAGATGTCGCTCAAAGGTTCAGAAGATACATGGGTACAATACTAACATAGCATCCAAGGGACTTTTACACGGTTGGGCAAAAGACTCCCAGAGTGCTTAGTATTGTGTCTGGGGCATATCTTTGCTCCTTTCAAGACTGTGGGTGTCATCTACCTCGTAACCTGCCTTCCCAAACATCGGGCCGGTGCTATATTATTCAACCTACTCCGTACTATCCATTAGCTTCTTTGTCCACCACCGGCAATCGAAGTCGGTCGCAGTTCCAACCCCACGCAAAGAGTCTTCACGTCACTCTATCTACATCGATCCCCTCCACCCCTCCGCACTTACTGCTCCGCGAGGATCCCGACACCCGTCGTCTTTGCTCTACAGATCGAAAGCGCACTTTGATTGTTGTCGCTGTTGCACGGCGGCCTACCAAAATCTATTCGCAGCCTCGGAAGACGCGGTTACTCATCTGGCGCAAGCACACCCACCGGACATCTGCAACACACATATCCCGTAGAGGACTCAATAAAACCCCTCCTCACAGCGGTCGTCTCGTAAGAGTCACTGCTGCCATCACAGCGACACCCATGTCCAGCTACACCGGCCGTCGCGGGCCCAACGTGTCTGAATACATTGCCAACCTAAACACCATCTCGTCGCCGCCAGACCAGACCATCGACCCGGCGAACCTCGACGATGACTTTGCGCTCTTCACGAATGCCGACTTCACCGACACCGGCAATTTCCCCATGAACATACCACTCGACTTGAACTTTGCTATCGATGGACAGCAACCTAGCGAAGCGAATCCCACAAACACCAACGCTAGTGGCGCTGAAGACGCAAAGATGGAGTTTTCTCTGCCCGGTATGTGATCTCTACATGTTTCTTCATGTTTCCTATGTGTTCGTGTTCACTGTTCCGATTTTCGACGCCCAGCGGTCTCGCCCAATCGCCTCTGCACATGGGTGCATGCGTGCCCCGCCGGAAGCGCTGCATCACCATTTACCCCACGCTTTCGCAGCCGCAGCAGCCACTCATACGGCACACATCGTCGCGAACCGTCAAGGGTGCAT
The DNA here is from genome assembly GCA_022560085.1 of Helminthosporium solani. NCBI lineage: Eukaryota > Fungi > Ascomycota > Dothideomycetes > Pleosporales > Massarinaceae > Helminthosporium > Helminthosporium solani. The sequence goes on from JAFISD010000080.1 coordinate 21,029, forward strand.
CCCCCAATGTGCCCTGACGCTGAGCAGTGGCGAGGCCATATGTAGTTCCTGCGAAGCACGCAATTGTCCAGAGTCTTGAACAACACCACGACGACCACTCCATGATCACCTCATTTCATCTCACCCTTCGACTAAATCTCCACTCAAATCATGTCTAATTTTGAAAACTTTACAGGCGACTTCCAGTTCACCGACTTCACTAACTTCCCAAACCCCATCCTCGACACCTCAATCCCCACTCTCCAGCACCCCCAACAAGCCGACTTCCCCGTCGCACCCACCTACACCTCACCAATCTCCTCAGCCATCTCCCCCATAGCCCCAGGCTTCGACCCCTCCGCGGGTACCAAGCGCAAATTAGAATCCACTGAGCCAGCCACCCAACACTTCGTAGACGAAGCCGCCCGCGTCGCAGCCGAAGAAGACAAACGCCGCCGCAACACAGCCGCCAGCGCCCGCTTCCGCATCAAAAAGAAACAGCGCGAACAGACGCTCGAAAAGACAGCCAAGGAAATGTCCGAACGCGTCAACGTCCTAGAAAATCGCATACAGCAACTAGAGACTGAAAACACCTGGCTGAAGCAACTCATCACGGAGAAGAACGGCGGCAAGACGTCGTCGCAGGAGATTATGACGCGGTTGAGTAAGCACGAGCAGAGTACTGGTGAGCGGAGTAGTGGGACCAGGACCGACGGTGTGGGCACCAAGGCTTAGGGGGGGGGGGGGGCGAAAGGCTTCTTCTGCCGTAATATTCACGGTTTTTATTTTATTTTTCCCGTTTGGTTTCGTTAAATGTGTTGTTTTTGCGTGATTAACCCGCGTATTTGCATCTTTTCCGTCGGGGGTTGGGCTTCGGGTTGTGAGGGGGGTGAGGGGGGGGGTGATGATATATATATGCATGTAACAGAGAGATGTGTTTGTGTGAGTGAGTGAGAGAGAATACCAAAGGCCTGTTTTGAGCGGGTTCGATCGATATGTTAGAATTCATCTCCAGACCATCATGTTTCCGTGTCTGTTTGTTGCGAGGGTGTGTGTGTGGGGGGGGGAGAATGTGATGAGCGCAATTACGGAAAGAGCCTTGCATATTGCGTTATTATGAGATTCCCCCACGATAAACGACAAACTCGGATAGCTTCGGCTTTCGCCTGCACATGCTGGGTACTTTATCATTCTGCCACTGTGCAATAACTTGAGTTGTTTAGGGCATGTTTGCCGACTGCCATGGGAAAGCAAACCAACGACAGCCGAATCCGGAACAGCGCGGCAGAAGCACAGCAGTTGGTCGAGAAAGACATGCATAGCATTTCGACATGAGAAGGAAGCAAGAGTAACGGAAGTCTGCATATGCACAGTGAAAGGAAGGAAAGTAAAGTTCCGATACAGGCGCTGAATATGCAACAGGTAAGCAACAAAGAATGCAAGCGCCTATCCATTCAACAACAACAACAACAACAGGTGCCGCCAACGCCGATTTCGCACTCTGACTCTCTCGCCCATCCATCCCATTCCTCACCAAGCCAGGACTCTCATTCCCGCAGGCCGGGTGAAAAAATCCACCACAACCCGCCTTACATCATCCATCCACTGCTTTCCCGCTCTCCCACTGGCCTCGACGTTGTCGTCGCCGTCACCGTCGTCATATTCAAGTACCTGTACACCAACATCCACCACCTTGCTCCTCCTCAATCTCCCCCTTGGCCCCAAATTCAAACCGGGTGCCCCCTAGATCCCAATCCAGTTAATGCTAATCACAACGTCCATGCCCTTCTTCTCGGCGCCCTCCCACTTATAAGAGAATGTTCCGTCCTTGTCTGTGTTCCAGAAGGCACCCACTGCGCTATGCATTCCGCGGCGGCCAGCGGTGCTGGGCTCCGACGGGTGGCCGGGGTGCTGGATTATCGTGCTGTTGGCGATGTACTTGTAGGCGGGGTGGGATTTGCTGTCGTCGGCGGTAGTGCTGGGTGCGCTGGTCTTGTCGATGATGGATTGGAGGATTGTGTTCTGTGGGGGGGGGATGGAGGTTAGGGGGTGGTTGTGAGGGAGAATGGAAGTGGGAAAGGGGACGTACAATGATTACCGTGTTCCATCCTGCAACTTCAGTGTGGTCGTACTTTTCTGCTGAGCCGAGGGCGGCTTCGCAGGCCTGAGCGGAGAGGAATTGTCAGTATGTGCTTGTGTTCTTTGTTCGTTGTGGGCAGGTGCGTACTGTGTTTACGATGGCCGCGAATTCCTCGGTGGGTAGAGGGGCGTTGACGGTCTGGGAGTCAAAAATATCAGTAAACATTCGGCATGTCCCTTGGCCACTTCAGCATCTCTTTACTTACAGCCATTGTGGATATAGTTGTAGAAATATCGTGTACGGTTGATTTGGAGGGATAGATGCAGTTATCAGTTATGTGCAGTGTGGTGTTGTGTTGTGGTGCCGTGAGCGGTTGTTTACGACAACTCGAGTTGTTAGGCGGCTGTCGCACCTGCCATGCAATCAATGCCGCAGCAAGCCAAAGTCCGCACTGACCGCCCGCTGCCCGTGCACGTACCCACCTTCTCGCCGATGCGGAAAAGCGGGACCAAGTCACGTGGGCATGTTGATTGGACGGCAGGTGCAGGGTAGCTCCTTCTTGACCTGAATCTTGAAGAAGAGGCAGAGCTTGTTCTGGGGAGGTCGCTGCAATTGCTCTTCTTCACCACTACCGCCGCCGCCGCCGTCAAACAAGACGAAGTAGATATTGATTGTCCGCTTTCTATTTACCCGTGCCATATACTTTTCATTGCAAACAACACTCGCTTGAACAAACCTACGGAGGGGAATCGTGTGCGATTGATCGAGAGCTGTCCGCCGGCGGGGTCATATCACATACATAGATACCATCGTCGTCACTTATCATGTCTACACAACCGCTCCTTCAGACTGCCCCAGGTACCTATTCTTCTATTCAATTGCCCCCTCTTCTCTCGTTTCCATCTTCTTTTCCAGGTCTCTTCTTCACCGGCGTTATTGACACCGTGAAAGAGCCACCGAGCAGTGAAGATGACGAAACGACCAGCAACAACAGTACACACCGCAAGTCCACACTCCACACCCAACTGACATTCACCCTCCAGGCAAACGTATCGCCCTTCCCACGCGTGTCGAACCCAAGGTTTTCTTCGCCAACGAGCGCACCTTCCTCTCATGGCTCAACTTCACCGTTATCCTCGGCGGCCTCGCTGTCGGGCTCCTTAACTTTGGCGACCGCGCCGGCCAGATCAGCGCCATCATTTTTACCGTTGTAGCTGTCGCGGCTATGATATATGCGCTCACGACGTTCCATTGGCGCGCGAAAAGTATTCGGCAGAGGGGCCAAGGGGGCTTTGATGATCGGGTTGGTCCGACTCTCCTATCGATGGCGTTGTTGGCCGCTGTGGTTATCAATCTGGTGTTGAGGATTACAATTGGGGATAAGAAAGACTGAGGAGGTGGGGAGGGTAGGGAGGGCCATGCTTGTATGAGCAGTGAGGACATGGTTCGTTGCTCAGTGATATTGCTGAGGGGTGATTGGATATTCAATAAGCATGTGGGGTCGGATAGTTACTTCATGAGCTTGTGTCGCGGTGAAAACAGGAAGCCATTGTTTGGTTTCGAATATGTTACGTGTATCTATAGGTCTTTTACTTGTAGCTGGTACAGGTTGTCGCACTTTAGTTCGAGCCTTGTCTCCTCGCTCTTGTCACGTGTTATGCTACGCTAGTGAAAGACGTTCCTGCCCTCTTTGGCTCGCCTGCTTCTATTACATTCCTACTTCTACTCGGCCTTTTCTGTTCCTGTCTCTACTCTTCTCGGAAACTTACACTCTGCTTGAAATCCTTTGCTTGAAATCCTCTTCTCGAAAACCTCTCCTCTACTTAAGAGCTTCTACTCTACTCGAAAGCTTCTATACTCAACATGTCTTCCAATTCCGGTAGTTCACTGTCTAGAGGCCAGAGGCGCAGCTTCTCTGTCTAGTATGTAACCCTGATACTTTACTAGAGCGTCCTTTCTAAGTGATAGCAGTTCCATGGAGCAGAATCTCATCTACATCAAGGCGGGCGACACATGCTTCGCTATACACGGACATCTACTGAGATACTACTGCACACACCAGCACCCGAGCGGGCTCTTCGAACACCTCTTTGAAACCGACACCAAAAACAAGGATTGTACACAGCCCAGAAAATGGTCCCAATGTTGCCCTCACAATTTTATCGACGTATTCGGCGAAGACATTCTGGTATACATTTGTCGCGGGCTGATTCATTGGCTATATACGCAAAAGCTACCTACTGATGGTGACATTCGGGGTCTCGAGTAACCGTCTAAATCGGACGAAATTGACAGAGGGGCGACGCTTGCTTGCAACATGGCGGTGGAACTGTATTTCCTCGCAGTGAACTTGTATATACCGAAACTTCGGAACGACGCCATAACCTTCATCTTCCTTCACTACAAGGAACAGTAAGTCTTGCCTCTTATCAGCTTTGTCAAGCATCTTTTCGCCCTTGTAGACGAGTATATAGTCAGATACTGTGATCTGCATCGCTTCACTGTCAATATTTACTATAAATGGTGTACAGCGACTGAAGGCTTGGACGGTTGCCCGAGAAGTTTTCTCTACCAGCTGTTTGGGCGCCGATGCGAAAGCAATAGGAAAAACACAGATGCGAAAATCAAAACTCCGGTAGTACTCCGGCTTTCTGACTATCTTTGAAAAAGAATATACTGCCGGCAAAGATGCAGGAAGAAATATTGGGGAGGGAGACGAGTTTCTCATCGAGTGAGATGTGCTCACAAATGCGGCAAGAAGAATGGTGGTTTTGAAGAAATAGTATGACATTTTTTCGGCGAAATGAGCAGGGAATCACTGGAAGGGATACTTTCAACAATCGATGGATAGGGAAGGTATCAATGGCTTCCAGAACGGAATTTTCTACCAATGAGTTCTAGGAACTTGTACGAAATTCTCTTCAGCATTCGAGATTTCGAGCTTGCTTTGACCTTTTCAATTACCTTCGTTGGTGAAGCGTTGAGTCCGAACGTTAGGTTGGTAGGTTACCTAAGTATGTAACTGGTTTTATACTTTTCCGGAATCTTTATAACAAGTGAAATAGGTCAATGGGAAGTATGCCAATCATCTTTTATCTGTTTTCCAAAGATTAGCTCTTGTTTACCTTGTGTTTTACTTGGATACAAGTTCCTACTTGTTCAGTCTATTCAAACTGCGTAAGGCTATATTTATCTACACTACGGTTTGATTTTCCTCTACTTTAGGGTCTACCACCCTATAACAGGGGGCTAGATACCCTAAATTAAGGGGATAACTATATAAATTTATTAAAAACCACGATAGATCTATTATGGTTGGTAGATCTATCGTAGTTAGTAGGTAATAGATCCATCACGGTTGGTGGGCGATAGATCCATCGTAGTTGGTAGGTGACAGATCTATTGTGATTAGTAGGTAATTAGATCTATCGTAGTTATGATAGGATGTTTCATCTATAGATCACAGTAGGGTATTTCTTTAGGTACTTAGGTAACCAAAGGAAAATTGAAAATAAAACCCTACTGAGCTCCTACGATAGATCTATCACCTACCAACCACAATATATCTATCGCCTACGAATCATGATGGATCTATCACCCACCGACCGTGATAGATCTGTCACCTACCAACCGCGATGGATCTATCGCCTACTAACCATGATATATCTGTTGTCAAAGTCACTGTGTATCACTGTGACTCACTGTGACTTTAACATCTAACTATCACCTACCAACCGCGATGGATCTATCACCTACCAACCGCGATGGATCTATCGCCTAATAACCATGATATATCTGTTGTCAAAGTCACTGTGTATCACTGTGTATCACTGTGACTCACTGTGACTTTAACATCTAACTATCACCTGCTAACCGCGATAGATCTATCACCCACCAACCGCGATGTATCTATCGCCTACCAATAGCGGTAGATCTATCGCCTATAAACTAGATAGATTAATTAATTATATAAAACTAAAATCACCCTATACATAAAATCACCCTATACGTGAAATCACCCTATAAACATATAAAATCCCCCTATATACAATATACCACCCTAATCTACCCCCCTAACGACGGGAAAAAAAGTCCCCTAAACACGTTTCACCCTAAATTAGGGAAAATCGATCCGTAGTGTAATGATGATGGTACTACATTGAAACTTTTCTAACAATCTGGATGTATAATTGCGACGCTAAACCCTGTCATACCCTTCCGCCTACAACCACTCCTGCCTTTTACCTCCTTCCACGCCGTCTCAATCACCATTTGTTCGTCTTTACTGCTGTAAACACTTCCAGGAAATGGGGATAATCTGAAGGTCTATAATTCCTTAACTTCAAGCTCGAATCATGCATCCGACTCGACAAATCTTCCCCTTCCTCATTTAAGTAACTCCATGGTCTTTATACTTTCCTATCCTGTGGTAACCATGCTTCCTGCAGACAAGAAAACAGGGCCCGTGCCATCAAAACTACTGCGGTTGATGCATCGGTCAGCATGAAGTGTATCTAGATGAACTTTGATTCTATCTCGTTACCGCCAAATCGTTATTGTCTGCCTAGTGGCGTGAGAGTGAGATCGAGGATCGGCTTAGTAACGTAAAGTATTGAATGTAAGAACTCAAAAACAGCTCCCAGCTTTCAAATATGGGGAAGAACGACTGGAAATTTCGAGCAGGGATGGCTTGGAAGTATTCATTGGAACTATATGATTGTCTTATCTCGTAGTCGCAGACATGAACAAATGATTGACCATTCCTCCATACGAATCTCTCCTCGCTATTTAGTAGTCGCTCTGAAGACAAGTCTAGCATGTGAAAGACTAGTTGTTGGACCGGTGAAACAAATTGGGAAGACATACGGTAGCCTCAAAGGTACAGACAGGCAACAAGTGCCTTTTGAAGGCAGTGCATTCATTGAGGCGCTAAACATACCATGTGACATCCGGACGGTAATCGAAGTGTACATACAATATATAGTAAAGTGGGCACGTGGGGTTATAAGCTAGGATACGGGTGGTGGAGCGGAACGAGGCGCAGCAGGGAGGAACAACTGGGGTACTGGGGCTGAAGACTAATGACTTTGACATGCTGGGCAAACTGTATCTCGTGAACGACATGCTTGGAGCTGACTCGGGGGTTTTTGTGTTCTGTGCGTGACAGGTAATCTTTTGGGGTCTTGTAGATACCCGAGACCAGTGTGGTGGGTTGAGAGAGGTATACTAGTGGTTGATTGGCGGTAGTCACAGGTCGAATTGTAGAATGAAGATTTAGGAGAAAGGGTATGTTCAATATAACAGTAGGCAAATGAGATGATTGAAAGTTTAGCATTTGAAGATCATGAGGATGTTGGATGGTGAGAGGGGATGATGCAAGAGTCGGAGAGTCGGCTGGAGCTGAGGTTCGTTCTGCTATGTGGCGGTGCAGTGTGGTGGTGCAAATTAATACTCGACATATAAAGGGACAGGGAACCCCCTTCCATGTATCACACAATGTCTTTTCTACCACTCGTCTATATATACTTATTACTCAATTGCTTTGATTCCTTGTCAATCTAGAAGAAGCTGCCACGCTGTCACGACAGGCCCAAAGACCGCGCATACAACCTGAGGTGTTCTCTACCCTTGTTGCGAAAATCATGAGATGAGCCATTTCAAGGGCATAAAAGATGTGACGTGGCTAGAAGTACCAAAGTCATGGCGGGGGGAAGTATAGTCCCATTACTGACCAGGAGGCCTCCCTTCCAACTTCTCCTACATTGCTCCAGGTATCATGGAGGAAACAAGTTTTACTGATATCCAACGTCAAGGACTCATTCAGGAATGATGATATCAAGCTGGAAAAATCTTGATGGCCTAAAATAAGTATGTTATTTCCCGATCCATGGATTCCCTGCCTTCATTGCGCTTGCGTACGTCAGAGGACGCCTCCGATCCCCAAGCACATAGCGGCCGTTTCACTACCCGCCAGACAGGCCTCGGACCGTTCATGTCAATATTATGCGATACCCTTGGAGGGATACGTCATATGTCAAATAAGAACATGGTAAGTTCACGTATGATTTTTACAAAAGGTCAGCCACAGATGATTGACAAGCGAGACGAGGTCAACAGAAGAAAAGGGACGACAGATAAGTTCAGATATATGATGATGCATGTATTGGTATAAGAGTAGCGACTGTACATGTAGAAACAAACGCTTAGATTGACCAGCGAGCGACGAAACAAAAAACACATCTTCCGCCATCGAAATCACGGTATTCGAACCATCGAAAATGCATCTAGGTTCGCTCATGCTCGTCTTTCCCTGGGAATACCTTTCCCCATCCTTTCTTGACACTGTCGGTGATGGAGAAGTCATTGAACAGCCACGAGTTTGCATGTCGACCGTAGTATTTGAATTCGCCCGCTGCCTCACTCTTCGAACTCTCATTGCTCGCCCTCCTTCTTGAGATTCTTGGCTTGGAAAATTGTCCCCGTCTGACCTCAGCGCTCTCCTTGCTCTCCTTGGCTGATAGTGGGAATGTGCGCATGCCTCGGACTTCCAATCGCGAGAAGTGACTGTCCGTGCTCTCATCGCTGTAGTTGGTCGACATGGTGGAGGACTTGGTGACTGTAGGGAGGTGACTGAGCTCCATTTCGTTGGTGTAGGTTTGGGGCGTTGGAGTAAAGGAGGAGGCTCCTGCTCTTCCGATAGACATTCTAGGGAGTCGGGAGACAGCATCAGAGTCATTGGGAACGGAATACGACTTGGTGCGATCTAGACGAGACGACAAATCGTGAGGGTTGATTGGCGTGGAGTATTGGTCATTCATCGAGCAGATGTCTTGGATGGTTGCGACCAGTAATGTAAGGACGTGGTTGGTTGGTTGTTTGGGTTGAGGCTCTCGGGTAGTAGTAAGATAGGAAGTGATATGGTTCGGTGTTGATCGAGACTGAGTTATCAAAGTGGTAGATTCTTGAATTTGAGTTATGAAGCTATGAAGGATGGTTCAATGATATCTTCAAACCTGTCCAAGGACGGGGAACAAGCTGACCTATATACCTTCACCTCAGCAATGTTGCCAAGCGTGATTCCCTCCGCGTATGCAGGAATGCACGAACATCAGAACCTAAGACCGTATATCCGGTCTAGTCTTACCCAATGTGGGCCACGGTCGACTCTGTTCTCTTCCCAAGAAAGAAAGCCCTGACGCCCTCCTTTAAGCGCTGCCTGGCCCCCCCTTAAGTCACACAGCCAATGCTGACCACAGAAACACCATGCCGCTAGCCCCAATTGTACCAAACTCTACCAAGCCGATTGGCTATACGACTTATGGGGGGGCCGGATAGTGCCTTAGGGATGAAGAGAGTCATCCCAGTCGCCAAACATATGCTAGCGGCACCTGATTACCGCCATCTACCTCCAAACCCCAGCTCTTCGGCTATGACGGCTTACTCACAAACGGCCTCAGCAAACCAGACAATGCAAGTCTTCGTATAAGAGCCGCACAGACACATCAAGGTCCAGAATCAGGCACACTTATGACATATGTCGTACGCATAGGCCACGTAAGGCTTCATCACCATCGGTCTCGTGAGGGAAGCTCCTCGCGCTGTTTCGCTCGGGGATGATACCTAATCTGGTTCCAAGATAAGCCACACTCGGCTGAGCTTACTACATAGCGAGTAGCAACTCTGGGCTATTACGCGCCACATTCTTGTCGATGTTTTGAGCCACGTATCTACTATATCTAGTATATACAACGGGCCGTGAGGCTGACGTTGGGCTCCACTTGGGGTTTTTAGTCCCATCTTTCCCCAGTGTTGAGCCCCAGTGCCCGGCCACCGCGGCCACCGGTGAAAGTATACCTGCGCGCGGAGAGACATGTTGAACCAGGATTGGCCGATAACGACGACGCCGGAACAGTTCGTGGAGAATCGGCTCTACACTTAATCATCGTGACAACCGCATGGATCAGTGTAACAACCCTTTGATTTTCCATCACTATTAACCATGACCCTCACAAAAAGTCAAACACATCTCCCCGATCCCCAATCATCTTCCCCACCCTCTTACTCCCCACCACCCTCTCCAATTCCAACCTCTCCCACTTCGAAAAGCACACCCTCACACTCGCCTCCTGTCTACTGACCTCGCCGCGTTCCACCGTCTTACCAATAAAACCGACAATCTCATCATAGAACAATGGGTTCTCCGGGATCCCATAGAAGACAACCCTCTTGACGCCACGAATGTTGTACCGGTGGAAGTGGTGCGCACGGCCAGTATATAGAAGCAAGGAATGCCGTCCACTTGAGAAATGTGAGCGTGCTTTTCGTACATCGGTGATATCGGTGTATTCAGATATGGATGCATAGGAGAGGTCGGTATCGACGAGTGCGTTGCGCACACGCACAAAGTCGAGGTAGGAGGGGATGACGACGAGGACGCCGACACCGCCTTGTGGTGGACGGGGAAGGCGGGAAATTTGAGGGAGGACGGTCGTATTGAAGAATTTGAAGCGGGCGTCCGGGTCTGTTAGGTGGGAGGGTGAGTCGAAGCGGGAGAAGGTTTGCTTGATGCCGTGACTCATGGTCTCTATTAGGCCTGAGGTGTAGTCTGGTGTGAACTTTAGTCGGCCGGAGTAGTTGCGCATATGCTTGTTGTATACTGTGTTGATCTTGGGTGTAAGGAAGGCGGATAGAACGATGGTCTGGCGGAAGTAGGGGGCTTGCCCGTCGAGATACCAAGAGCGTACGCGTGAGAAGTCGCAGCCATGTGCGTCTTTTGGTTGAAGGTTGAGATGTTCAAAGACGAACTCTGCGTGGTCCCAGTTCTGCATCAACGTCGCATCGGCTTGTTCCATGATGACCATCTCTATGGACGAGAGGAAATCGGAATCCTTCTTCTTTTCACTACTGGATTCTACGGCTCGACGCAGGCCAAGCACAGATGCGAAGATGATGTCTGAGTTGTAGAAAGTCGAGTAAAACTTCAACGTCTTTCGCGTGAGCTTTACACCGATTCGAAATTCATTCTCATCATTGCCCTCGAACAGCTCGCGAAAGTCTTCTGGCTTTTCATCCGAGAATTTATCCTCAGGCAGCGAGAAGCTGTCTAAAAAGCGCTTCTTGTTCTCTTGTTGCTCAAAGTCATACAGCTGAGTGATAGATTTGATGGCACGAACGCAGGCTTGTTTCGTCTCAAGGAGGTAGAGAATCTTCGGGCGGGTGAAACCTTGGTCGCGGTATTCAGAATCGTTTTCTTCTTCTGCTGCCGCCAGCTTTGAGTTATTCTTCAGTACCCGGTCTCTTGTCTTGACGATGTGGTTGAGCGCATGCAGGCAGACCATGTGTCGCAGCCGCTCTGCGTTCTTAACAGTTCTAGCCCCAAATAGCAAATCCTGGTAGTCGAAAAGCGAAGGCGCAATGGCCTGCTCTATAGCGTCGAAAGTTCCCAGGATATTTTTCGCATTCCCTTGAAGCCGTTGTTTCAATCGAATGTCGGCCACACCTCGTACTTTCTGTCTTGGGGGTGTAGTATCGCTGTCCCCAGGCACCTGGTATATACCTCTCCCGCCTTTTGTCGCATCTAGCTTTGCAGTCGTCCACTGAGCGCTCTGTATAGCTTTCAATCGTCTTGCCAGCTCGTTCTCATCGGGGCTCTCGAAATGAGCCTCGAATGCACCATCGGCTTTTTCACGGTTTCCTTCTGTTTCTTGAACTGATTCAGCTTCGGAGCTGGAGCCGTCTTCCTCGGGTTCGAGTGGTTCCTCATCATCATTATCATTTGAATCACCCTCTTCATCTTCCTGTATATCTACGGTGTCGGCTTCTGAGGCGAAGGTCTCGTGGTCAAGCTTTCGTCGCTTCCGCCGTGGTTCGCTCGAGGTTGCGTTTGACTTGAGCTTGTTGTGTGATACGAACGATTGTAGCAGACTATGATACGCTTTGGAGGTGGGTTGTGTTTCTTCCTCTTCCTCTTCCTCCTCTTCCTCCTCTGAAGGTTCCTCGTTTGCATCCGACTCTTCCTCAGATTGAGAGGAGTTTGAGTACTGTGCTTGCCTACACAAAGTCAAAATTGATGTTAATCAGTATGCATTCTGACCACTTACGCATCTACTGGATCCTCCACGCGTGCGGCTACAAAACCATTTCGTCCTCCTCCCCGTGAACTACCTCGCATACCCCCACGACCTCTCCCTCGAACTCCTCCACGGCCTCTTCCCCGCATTCCCCCTCCACCTCCACGCATTCCTCCGCGTCCTCGAAAAGGCGCCATCGACTAGAGACTGAGTGGATCTAATGCCCGTCTACTGCGTTGGGGTTGAATCCAGCGAATGTCGTCAATTTCTAGAGAGCACAGGACCATGTGAGGCCTGAAATTTGCGCGAACAGTAACAATTGAGAAAGATTCTTGGTGTTGCAGTCCTCAAAATTATTCCGAGCCCCACCCCTGCAAGACACGGGCGAACTCTTGGCGTACACTTCGCTTGCGGCTACATATTATTGCGGACCCCGCCATTTTTCATCTCGACGCCCACGACTACACCAAGTTGATCCGCCTGTCCAACCCCCGAGTACCCCGTTAGCTGACCTGTCAACCGTGTGCCCGACAACTGCCCATCATGACAAACAACGACGCCTACCTACATCTTGCACGGCCGCTCGGTCCCGCCCTGGGCCAGCCCTCAACTGCTCCCATCAACGTAGTTGTCCAACCGCAAGCCCTCTTCGCAATCATCGACCATTCTCTGCGCCGACCAGCCGACCAAGAGCGCGTCATTGGCACGCTTTTGGGCACCCGCAGCGAAGACGGTACCGAGGTCGAGATCCGCAACTGCTATGCCGTGCCGCACACCGAGAACGCCGAACAGGTCGAGGTAGACATGGACTACCAGAAGCAGATGCTGGCCCTTCACCTTCGCGCAAACCCCAAGGAAGTCCTGATTGGCTGGTATGCGACTAGCAACGAACTCAACACCTTCTCTGCCCTGATCCAGAACTTCTATGGCCAGCAGGGCGACGGCACGTTCCCGCACCCCGCCGTCCACCTTACCGTATCGACAGAGCCAGGAAAAGAGCCCGAGTCACGCACATACATTTCCGCCCCTATCGGTGTCACGGCAGAGCGCGCGGCTGACTCGTGCTCGTTCATCCCTGTGCCCCACGAGCTCAAGTATGGAGAGGGAGAGAAGTCGGCTTTGGAACTCATCTCATCGGCCAAAGACCGCGAGGACCGGTCGCAGTCTACATTCTCTGACTTGGAGGCCCTGGAAAATGCAATCAAGCACGTCCTAGACATGCTCGAGCGCGTCTCGAACTACGTTAATAACGTACTTGACGAAGAAGCTGAGCCATCCTCCGCCCTAGGTCAATTCCTCTTAAACGCCCTCAGTCTGGCACCCAAGGTCGAGGCGGCCGATGTTGAGCGCGACTTGTACGTTGATCCATCCATCCTACACTCTACAAGAGCTAACGTACCCCAGCAACTCCCATATCCAAGACGTCCTCGTTGTCTCCTACCTTGCCAACACTATCCGCACACAAATCGACCTCTCAAACCGCCTGGCAACCGCCGCCCTCACACTCGGCACCGATGCCGCTCTCTCAACCGAAGGCGGCCAACGCGACGGCGACCGACAAAAAGGAGGACGAGGCGGAAAGGGCAGGCAGCAACGTCAGCAGCAGGAGGCATGAGCAGTCTTTCCACGACGCTGCTCGACCACTGTGGGAGTTGTTCATTGACGAATTTTGCATTATAGACCGGGCAAGGGAAAAGTATGGACGAGCTACGTACGGGGCACGATATCATGAGTCAGGTATCACGGCGATGTGGCGCAGAGGCAACGAATCCGGGGATGGGGAGGTGTGATGAGGCGGGGTGCGAAGGACGATGCCTCGCTGAGAGGCTATAGCCATCATCATCATGTATGAATACGGAAAACAAGTGTTCTACGCGCGAATCTGGCCACGGGTTCGTGAAGAGCTCGTCGGACACGTAGATACGAATTCAAGCCGGGACTCTTGTTCCTGCTCACAATTTGATGAATGCGTTGATGAACCATTTAAAGAAGACCCAGTGCGAAGAAAGGGTATCATCATCCTTTCAACCAGACCAAACACCGGAAATGCTTCCATGAAGACCAAACGCCAGACCCACATGGCCGCCATACCCGTACGCCTATCAAACCAGCCCTACACTCGCAAGACCTCACAAACCTCTCACCCACTCCTCACACTCCCCGCATCCATCGCCCTCTCCTTCTTCTTTTTCTTCTTCTTCCTCTCGCCATCTTCACCCTTCTCCCCACCCTTCTCCTTCTCCTCCTTCCCCTTCTCCCCCGCCTTAGCCCCACCCTTCCCCTCTTCCTCCCCATCCGCCCCCTTAACCACAGTCCCCTCATCCGTATCAAACGCCTTCCTCTTCCTCTTCAACTCCTTATCCGTCTCCAGGATCTCGCTCACACGCCCCAATTTCGCAGTATCCCGCCTCAACATGAACTTGAAGTCGTCGAGCTTGATCTTCTGGCGGCGCGCGTGGTGCGCGACTGTGGCAGCTTCGTGGCATGTTTCGATAATGTAGTCTGTTACTATTTCGTCGAGGACGCGGATTGTGGTGGAGAGGGGGGTGTCCGAGTCGCCGTAGGCGATTAGGAAGGATTCTACTGTTTGGGGTTTGTGAGTGTGGGTGGTGGGGAGATCGAGATTGAGGGTTGGGTGATTGCGGGGTTTGGGGATGCGGGGGGCGATTCGGTGGGTGCGTTTGGATTCTTCTTTGGGATCGAGCATGGCGGTTGTGGTTGTTGTGGTTCTTGTTGTTGGGGGTGTTTTGGAAGGTAGTTTTGTAATGTGGTGGTAGAGGTAGAGGTAGAGGGGAAAGTGACAGATTGGGTAGAAGAGTAAGAGGGAGTGTGATTGAAGGTAAAGGTTTGCGCTTTCGAGGCGCCCATGTTTGTGGGTTTGGGGAAGGTGAGAGGGAAGTGTAGTACTAACATTCTGGCGGAGCAAACTGCTGCCCCTTCTGCCGTTGCCGCATACGCACTTCCGTCATCTTGTCGTGTCCTTCCCCGCAACGCGATATCTATCTCGAAGATATTCTCTTGAAAGTGGCCCCGCCCGCTGCAGTTATCCTTCCAAGCTGTCAAGCGCCGCTCAACGCCGTAGACCTCTTCACCACCGCCAAGATACAAAGAAGGCGCAAAGCTCCCGACAACACGACAGGCCGGGTGCCCAAGGTTCGCGTCCGTGTGCGAGAGATGATGTCTTCCGATGGAAAAAAGAACAACAGAAAGGGTTGTCGAGGAATGTCTTAGAAAAGCCTAGGAAGCTCTCCCGAATGTTCGTCTGCGGGTGCGACGATCACGGTCGCCGCCGCCGTCGCCCCAAAGCACGGACATCACCGGAGAACCAGATAATCCATTACCCGGCCACCGCGAACAACAACGCGGAGACAACACTCTGTCCAAAGCAAAGGCAAAGTCCAATCTACAATAACCCTCCAATAATCTATCCTACGCCCTCCTGCCCACCCCATATCCCCAATCCAGCTCCACGCGCCCAAAACCCCGTCCCAATACCAACCTAATCATCCATCTCACCCACCACCACCCACCACCACCACCACCACCAACCGTACCATCCAAATCGCAACCCCGCCAAAAAAAATGGTAGCCAAACCCTCTACGATCCGACTCCGCACCAAACAAAACAAAAACAAACTAATCCCAACCCCCAGACCGCCTTCTTCAACTTCCAATCCCTCCTCCTAGTAATCCTCCTAACAATCTGCACGTCGACCTACGCCCACTACCAGTTCCCCAGCATCATGGACCGCAACAAGGACAACTATTTCGTAGGCCCGCTCTGGAAATGCGCCCGGATCGGTGAGAGGCTGAGTCCCTACGTCGCGTTTGCGTGTGTGGTAATGGCGGTACGTATATAGTCATTCTTCCTGTTTACTTGTCTCGTTGCGATTGGATCGGGGGTTGCGGGTGTGCAAAAGCCCACTGGGTTGTGTGGCGGGAGTGGAGAGGGGAGGGCAGTCTGGGGATCATATGTGTGTATGTGTGTGGATGTGAGTCTGACAGGGTATAGGCTGTTGAGTTCATGGGCTAGAAGCTTTGAATTGGGGTACATTGGTTGCTAATGAATTTGTTGATGCGTGTGCGCTTGGAACAGAATGGGGCGGGCGTTTGCGGAGGGCCCGTGTATTGCCACGGATGCAGGCACGCAGGGACCTCGCGGCCGTCTAGACCGTCTAGATGTAAGCTAGAGGATGTCTAGGATCGCATCTCTTCTCACCGGAACATGGCCCCGGGGCATGCGTGAGTGAAGAGTAGAATACGAAGTGATGTACAGACGAGGCGGGATCATCCTTAGTCGCACGAGTGGTTGAGAATGGCAATACAATGGTAGATAGGAATACATCGATCAGTAGCATTAAAAGTATGTACAGGGCAGACCTGCAAACCAGGCCGCAATTTTGAGTTTCTCCAGTCACAGGATAAGATCGCCTCTTCCATCTCGCGTCCTGTTCCGCCATTCTACCCGCTAATATCCAAAGACCATACAGACAATAATACACAGACGTGACCCAGCGCCTAGCGGACACCCTAGGGCGCACATGATGAGATGAGAGAAGAGTTTTCAGACGCATGTTTTGAGGTATAGGGGTGAAAGAAGAAGGTGAAGGAAACAAAGCATGGCCTGCACAAGCTATTACAAGCTTATGCTGACCAACCAAAACCCCAGCAAAACCACCCATACCCATTGCTGGTTAACCGTGTAGATCCCTAAAAAGCAGAACCCCATCCGCCTTAACAGTGTGTATAGGGATTTGAAAACGTAAAGAGGAGGACAAGGTGGATAAGTCTATAGCACACAAAGAGGGTGTATCAGGAAAGAAGAGGGCAAGGAAACAGAGAAAGCAATAACACAATCTTTTCAGAAAGCGGGACAGAGAAACCTGAATTAACGGGTCCCCATCTAGTGATTGCGGCTTCCTTCACCCTTCTCGAAACAGCAACTGTTCAGGCCCTGGCGAGACCCCGTGCGCTCCTGCTGCACGCCTTCGACGTCGCTCGCATCCTCCACGACAACATCATCAACGTTCATGATGTAGTCTGGCTGGCTGTGGGTATCGTCACCATCTTCGTCATCATCATCGTCGTGGTCGCTCACTAGACCAGGGTTAGACTCAACTGTATGAGGGCTGAGATCTACTGGAGAACCTGGCATGTGATGACCACTGGCGTGAAGAGGTACGGGAAACGCAAGTGGCAGACGCGGAGGCCCAGGCTGCTGTCCCTTCTGACTCACTGGTCGCCCCGAAGATGTCTTGCTCGCAGGCATAGCGTTCGGTGCGGAAACAGGGAGGCGAGCTAGTTGGTTTGGCTTTGCGGTGATTGGAGTCTGGATGGCGCTATCCACTAGGTCGTCATCAGATGTTTCCATTGCGTCCATGTCGGCCTTTGATTTTGCTGAGTCCACTAATCCTTTGAGATCACGGTCAAATCCACGCTGGGCTAGTAAAGCGCTTAGATGTGGCGTTAGCTGTGACTCAGTGAATCCCGCCGCTGGTGCCTTGGGCTTCGTAGTATCACGTGACTTGTCGAAATCTCGATGGACATCCTTGGCGAGCGTTACGGGATTTGTGCGGATGAGCGGGCGTACGTTGCCAGGTGTAGCGATAGCAGGGAACGTAATTGCTGGAGTGCTGGCTGATGCTGTCGTTGGTTCGGTTGCCGCAACCGGCGCGCCCACTTCATCAATGTTGACCGGAACACCGCATGCAAGAGCCGCTGCGTCGTGGCTCTTGAAGACCTGGTTGTGCTTGATTCTGCAATGATTGAGGAAGCCTTGTGTGTTCGAAAAGTTGCTGTGTCCACACTGTGCGCAAAATAGACGTACCCATTTCTTATCTGTAGATCGTTGGTGCAGCAAAGGGTCGACCTTTGGTGCAGGTGCTGGATTTTCACCAAGAGCCTGAAGCTTCAACGTTCCAGTCGAAGTTCGCGACGTGCGCGCTTTGCTGGTCGAACCGAACTCAGCAAAGCTGCCACGCGTCGTGCGGCCTTCACCCATACCAAAATAACCCTGCGTTTGCTGCGCAAGTGCACGTTCAGAAACGGGATCGAATTTCACATCCGAAATCAACCATTTAGCGTAGTGTCGAGTGTACGGGCCATCGGTAACGCCCCATGGCGCGGCGTACTGTGGTTCTGTAAACCCGTTGGGCGGTTGTAGAGCAGAGCCTACACCCCCACTGACATTTGCAGATACGCCGTTGGTCCCGGGGAACGGAATCAGAGAACAGCGGCGCAGTTGCTCTAGCGACACTTGACATTTGGCCAACTCCTGCTCGATCAAACGCAGTTCGTTGTGCTTGAGTAAGATTTCGTAGTTGATTTGAGCCTCGATGGTTTGTTGAAGTGCAGACAGGTCGGTTTCCATGGTTGTCGAAGGGGTGACGGCAGAAAAGGCATCAGTTGCGGCAGCTTGCTTCTGGGACTTGGAAACCTCCTCATTTGCGCCTACTCTTTCTAACGGTTGCGCGTCGAAATGCGCCTCCAGAGCGTCAGTAGAAGCTGCTCTGGGTACGTTGTCTTTGGCATCAGCAGGCTTTCGCAACGCATCTACAGCGGTCGAATTCGCAACTACAGCGTGCTGCCTAACGTCGCCATTCACGTCCTTCCACTTCTTCAACACGTGCGCGTGCTGCGCCGGTGCGGGTTCAGGACTATCTGTCCTTTTTCGCTTGATTTGGTTCATGAGAGTTGGCATCTCGATAACCGGCATCGGCCTTGGCTTGTGCAGCGCAGACTTCTCCATGATCTTGTCGCCGGGCGACTCCGTGCTCCATGAGAGACGGAACATAGACTGCATGGTGAAGGGAGTGGAAGTTTAGTACAAACAGCGCTCATCTGTCGCGGTAAAGGTCGAGCGCATCAGATTCTTAGGAGCTAGCGCGCTGCGGAATGACGTCGCAGACGGGCCAGCGGCTCGAGGACGAGCACGCAAAGTTGACGAGAGGGGAGGGAACACAAGGTATTAAAACGAATACGGCAACAACAGGTGCGCAAAGGAGTGGAAGAATCGAAAAGTGCAAGTGCTTGGTGGTAGTGGTGGTGGTGACGTGGAGGGAGCTGAGGTCTTACACTGACTGCAAGGTGTCGCGAAGATCGGCCGCGCAGCACCAGATAAGTGAGCAACGGACGCAGGATTTCGGGATACAAATCCAAGAACCGATGAGTGACGAGAAGCAAGCGTCGCAGTGGGCAGACAGCTGTGGTCAGGCAGAGTCGATGTGGTGTGGTGGTGGTGGAGGAGGAGGAGGAGAAAGAACCGTGGGCGAGGTAACGGTGTCTGTTTGTGTTGTGATGAGGAAAGAGCGAAAGCGGGCGGCGGACGGGGGGAACGAAGCTCCCAGGAAGCTGCGACCCAGCAAGGCGGCACAATTTACACTAAAGAGACGCTAGCAGGGATATGTGCATCAACGCCAATCAGGGGTAGAGACGGGCATTAGTGCAATTCTCGAAGAATGCAGCCACTCCTGCCCAGCGACTTGCTTTGCCTGCCTGCTACATACATTCTAGTATTTATTACTCCGTAGATACGGATGGAAGATACATTTCTCCATACGTCTCACCATGCAGGCTCTTCTTTTCGGACTGCGACCCGCGCCCTGTCTGGTCATGCGTCGAGGTGGTGCTGGTCGTGGTGCTGGTCGTGTTTGTCAGACGCTCAAAAAGAATGCATGTCGTGGTCCCCCCCAAACTTTGACCCGCGACTATCATCATCATCTAACGTCGCTATCCCTACGTATAGCCGTCGCCTCGCCTCAGCGCTAGTCCACTCGCCCCCGACAGATCAAAACTGTCTCAAACCCCGGCCAAGGTGCCCAGCTTCTACGGCTCCATGTATATAAGATACTCCGTATTGCCCCGGCGTATCGGCTCCACTGGCCTTGCCCACGCCACGGCGCCTGAAACATCACGAATTCTATTCTCTCAACACCATGAGTGATGTTAATGATGTGTAGTATCACCGTCACGTGATGGGTGTGCAATGGATGATCTGGATGCCATGAAACTTGTTGTTTGACTGTACACCACACCTGCTAGAGGTCATGCGCCCTATACAAATAAACAGAGGTGGCGGCTGAAAGGGAACACAATATTGTATGATGAGACCCGCGCCGTTCCGAGTTCTACCGAGAACCATGTTGGTCAGCCTCAACTCCTACCGGATGTCCTGGAATAGTAGTATGACCCCTATCCACAGACACGTGAAAGGCTAAAATAAATAAAACCAAGAAATCGTGAAGTCAAACAAAGACAACCCATACACATAAGTACAGCGTCCTACCTCCTTACACAAGAAGTTACAGGCCGGTATGCACAGGCCTTGGAAGCCCGCTAGCTGGTGATATGGAGCCGGACGATGAGGGCGGTGATGGTGATGGCAGTGGGCTTGGTGTCGTTGACCCTTCTCTCCAGCCGACTTCGCCAGGTGGCACTTCGACACTTGTTCGCTTTATGTTGCTGGTTGGGCCATGAATGCTTTTTCGGGGGCTTTGGATGGCCAGGTTTTTGAATGGACACGACCCCGCAGCCAAGTCGCAGTCCTCGATTTCGCTCTCACTTTCGCTGCTGTCGCGCAGGATTTTTTTACCGTGCAAATACCCCTCGGCTTCGACTTCGGGAACGAGGCGTTCTTCTTCAAATTCGTCGCCATCTCGCACATACCATTTTGCGAAGAGGTCGTTCTGGATCCAGATAACCTTGGACAGTGCCTTGACGAGCGCGATTTTGCGATCCATCTTTAGACGGGGATGCGAGAGAATAGCCTCAGTAAGGATGTCTTGAATAAAAGACAGTGTTACACCAATATGGACGTATTCGACATGGAGAGGGTGCTGTCTGCCCCTACCGACATGCATCATACCGACCTTGTCGAGACTATTACAGTTAGTGGGGTTGACAAGGAGGGATAACTACGAGGGTATGCTTACTATTCCCAGAACTCCATTTTGGTTGGGTCGCTGCATAGCTTGTTTAGGTAACCTGCATTTATTATAATTAGGACCTGCAATGGTCAAACTCGGAAGCTGCAGTAACGTACCGCGAAGAAATATCTTGCGATGCAGTATTTGAGGCGAATTTTCGTTCAGATTTGAGTCGACAGGCCCTTCGTATGATGTGGATCTCGTTTCGAAAGCGCGTGCTGTAATGTCATACTGCAATAGCTTCTTGTACACGATGTTGACAATGGCCGGGATCAAGACGCGAATGTATTTCGCTCCAGAGGTGAGAGCTTCGATGTCACCTAGAGACGTTAGCCCGGCATTGGCCTGTATGTATATATGCAGGTGATTCCAGCGTACGGGTACTGAAGTCCAGAAATGAGTGGAGATATTGGATTCTAGTCTCGAGATTGGTGTACAGTTCTCTGCGGTCGATATGTTTCATCGGCCGACGGTAAAAAGGTGCCATTTTGTTATGTTTGTTTAGTTCAAATTGGAGGCGAGGGGCGATGAGAAAATTGAGTGAGATGGGTGAGATGCAGCGATGTCAAGTGGAGTGGAAGTACATCGTTATTTTTGTAGAAGAGGGGCCTTTTATTCAGGCCGCAGTTATCCGTACTCAGTCTCCATTCTGGAGATTCGACGACTCAACAGAAGCCAGTTGGTTGTGGTGGTGCGTTGTGAGATGACAATGGCGTGACCGGGTTTGGTGATTATGGTCGTACCACCACGCGGAATCATGGTGATAGCCGCCACGCTTACCAGATTGGGTAACACTATCGCGCCATTAATAGGCATTCCACAGAGGTCTCGTCTGAGATTCGACCGACTACAGCTTTGACAGCTCCATGCATGGGGGTGTTTTTATCTCATCTCCGAATTTTATTACTGTAAACTCTACTGGGTTGCATCTATGTCGTATTCGACGTCTGTACGTATCACATATTTGGCTCCTTCACCCACGCCAGTGCCCTCGTGCAGCAAAGCGCCATGCGCTTCCCCATGGGGAAAAACTGCGACACTACCCATGACTGGCTTAACCGGGTACGCATTCAATATGCCGTTGTGAAAACTCGGAAGGAAAAACGTTGTTTCGCCGCCTTTGAAGTCGTCATTCAAGTAGATAAGAAATGTGAACAGTGAAGACTGGCGAGCATCGGGAGGCGAAGCATCATACTGGTATGCATCTGTCACAGCATCGATGCCAGAAGGAGGCCATGCGCCGTCTAAAAGAAGATACGTTAGCAAGGGCATCGATACGTATAGCAGGCGCCGCACTCACCGATGTGACACCTATACTCTGCTCCAGGGACATATCTGTAGACTCTAAATCGTCGGTTGATACCTCGAACTTTCCTACCAGTGACGTCTTCTGGCACAAACTCTTTAACCCTATTCCAGAGCTTGTCATGAAAGCCCCGATCGACAATCCAGTAGAAATTGTGCGCAAGAACACTGGTATCGCCTTGAGGTCGTATTGGTGCATCGGGAATGAACTCCATCGTTTCAGCGGCAGCAATAATGGATGAGCACTCATCAGCTGTGAGCACATCTTTGATAACCCTCAAGTTTGGCACGATCGGGTGCTTGTAGCACTGTGTCGTCGGTGCTTCTCCTAGCAGCACAGTATCGTCTTTCGAAGCGAACAGAACAGCAGGGTGAAGATTGGGTGGCTTGCGTTCAGGTCCATCGGTGGTTTCGATGATTCTGAAGTGATCTTTGAGGTCTGAAGGGCAAGATGCGAATATCGTCTTGTCATCAATACTTCGACGTACTTGCCGAGTAGGTTCGCTCGTGCCTCTCAGGTTCCAAGTCTCTTGCAACGCAATACAGTTTGGAGAAGCAACTATCCTGTGTACTGTGGTATCGATCGGGCCAGTGACGCGAAGGATAGCAGCCATAACTTCGATCAACTCGCTGTTATGAGCATTGTGACCCGCGATAGTTTGGTCGGGCACCCTAACATGTATCGACAATCCGGAAATCATATCCAGAGTGCGAACCCATCGACAGAGGGCTCCCAATGTAGGTGTCTCTTTCCTGATCCCCATCTCCGCTAGTAGGATACGTGCGTCTAGATAGTTGCCATCCGTGAGTGCTGCGGAGATTCGAGCTGTGAGATTGCCGCCCTCTATTGGAATCAGCTCTTGATTCTCTCAACCGACACATCCCATACTCACCAGCTGCAATCATTCCTGTTGTACTCGCCTGACGAAATGTGTATACTGCTGTTCTCAGGTCTTTACAAGCCTTCGATTTGATAATAGCAGGGTGTGAGGATAGTGATTGTAGTGTTTCCACTGTAATCTCAAGCTCCTCCAGAGAAATCACCGAATTGAGGTTGGATGAGCTAAGTGAGGCTCCTGCATCGTGGGGAGGACTTGGAATCCCTAATGTCGTTACCTGCTTCTTCACGGCATTCGAGCTTGTGTGGTTGCGCTTCCGCTTCGCCATATTGATGAGACGTTCCTCTGAAAATCCGAGAACAGAACTCAATCTACATTTGTTCCCTGCGTCGATATGAAGCCTTCAATGTTGATGTAGTATACTGACAAGTTCGATCCGCCACATCTGAAGTGCGGAAAGATCTTATCGATAAGTGCGACGCACGGACTTTACATATCACGCTAGGCTGTATTTGGCTTGTTGAACTATTCACCTCAAGCACTCGAATCTGATTTATCCAAAGCAGCGTCAGTTTACCATTGTTTTTCTTATGTTCTTTATAAAGAGAATTGTCTCGTCCTTTCTAGATTGTAAGATTTCTTCGTATCCCTGGTATCTCATCGCTATATGTTCAGGCCGCGACTTGGTTGAAACCCTTTAGTGAAAGATTAATACTCGTTATCACATGACAATGGGCATGTGATTGTGCACAGGCTGGGCCTGACAACCCGGCATCATATAGCTAGTACAAGTAACTAGTACCTACATAGATCATCATACATAGAATACTATATCACACCAAGTGCATAGAGTATCTCATGACGCTCGTCCAATCGTCAGGAGATATGTATACTATTGTACCTGGCTGAGTAAACCTAATGTCTATGCTCTGCAAGACTCATCCTTGGTGTGTACACAACGCCTGGTACTTTGAACCGCACGCTTTTACGACCTTCTCACATCCCCAACTTTCTGCGAGTGGTGTCAGACAATCCCGGTGGCACCCTAGCGACTACGTGAATTACATTGTAATGTTTAGAGTGAAACGATGCATCCAATGTTTCGATTGCACAAAAACCTTAAGTGGCATGCCGCCGATATATTAGAAAGATGGATGGTACGTTTTTCGTCTGTCTCAAGAGTATGCATACTCTGCCGAGTCCTCCAATAGTTGGCTAGCGTGGAGCAAAACACGACTCTCAAGGTTAATTTAGACTGAACGTATTGTAAATGTGAAACGGTCCACAAGGATTAACTAAGTGTTTAGGTGTTGGCATGGCTATTCAAGCAGGGATTAGTATGAGCCTCTTCCCCGAACGTCTCGTAATCGATCAATAATTACAGTTTGAGATACTCCCAGGCTGGTTGGTCGAACGTACATATCCTCAGCATCGATCCAGCGAACATGACACGATGGCATGCACGATGCCCAGCGTGCCAGCTCTCTCCCTACCCCGCAAACTCTCTTTGTGATCGACAATACGGTTTAGGGGGCGTCGGGGGTCCCCCCTGAAGCAAATACTCGATATCATTAGCAGAC
Source organism: Helminthosporium solani (assembly GCA_022560085.1). Lineage (NCBI taxonomy): Eukaryota > Fungi > Ascomycota > Dothideomycetes > Pleosporales > Massarinaceae > Helminthosporium > Helminthosporium solani. The sequence goes on from JAFISD010000080.1 coordinate 45,806, forward strand.
GCTCTCAACATGGAAACACTTAAGATTGTATGAGCGGCTCACTGAATCATCATTCTGGAAGATAGAAACCTCCGTGGCCCCTACCCTAAGCTAGGCCAGGCGCGGCCTCTAAGATTGAAACTATCTAGTCACAAAGCTGACGAAATCGAAGCTAAGCTTGGCTGCAGTCAACAGGATGACCACCCACGTGGAGTCGTAGACAATGAATCCCTGATTCTAGACCATTAGTTAGTAGGGCCAAACCCTAATTTCAATCATCGTAGAAAGATCTGCGCTAAATGAGTCGGTGGCCGTGATATCTTCAACGTCCAACGAAGACGGTTTAATTGCACATAATTGCACATAATTGCAAGTGCTTGAAGAGAGCGTATGCAGCAGTCGTTGCTATGGGTGGCTTCCGTGGTCTACAACTAATCTACAATTGAGGACTTTATATATCTGTTGGGTAAACAAACGTTCCGGTAAGACTATTGCTACGCTTTCTAGGGATGACAGGCAACTGCCACCTCGCAGTTTATCTATCTTTGCTTCGTACAAGATAACTAGCCTCATACCTAGAGCTATGGTTGAGGCTGCCCCACCTGCATATTAACCTAATAATTAACAACTTCACGTCTGGAGCTGCGCTCGCGATGTGCGGTTCAATCCCAACATTGTTATCAATTAGCTCTTAGGCTAGCTATACTACGAATCTTATAACTATTAGGCAGGCTCAGTATGATGCACAGAGCAGGCAAATTTGCCACCCCCTACCGTGCCACCCCCACGCATTAGCTCCGCTGCGGAACAATCAAATTCGGGGTATAAAATAGCAATAGAGTTCGTATATCTATAGGAAACTGTGGGAGGAAAATAGAGCTCTGGAACAAAGGTCGGGTGATCTATTGGAGCAGATCACTGAAGCTGTAAGAGCTCAACGACCAGATGAGACTATATACAAAGGAAAGCGGAGAAAAGTGTCTCCGACCTGAGCTGAGCTCAGGTGATCAGCTCTGTATAGGCCTCCTGCGACAGAAACACTTCTATATCTCGGGGTTTACGACGCTTGCTGATGTTGGAATGTTGAATTATTGTGTATGGTAATGATTTCCATGTACTGTAACGTTCCTGTCCACTAACCAGCCATTCCCTATTGTCTCCCCATGCATTTGGTTGCCTCTTGTCTGAGGTAACTACGGGGCGTAGCACTTATTCCTGCAAGTAAGAATCAAATGAACTACTATATCCAGCGCCATCCTCTCTCTCTTACCTTGTCCATCTCCGTTGTCTGTCGGCCATAGTACGATACAACGTCATCGTCCTCATACCTAAATCGACCACTATGATTGCTAGTTCACAGCTTGATGGCGTCGCTCTCGTTTTCGGCGTAGGTTATTGCCATTGCATCGCCGCCAAATACATGATCGATACTGACCACGCTCGCACTCATACATTCAGGCCGAGGCATTGGAAAAGAAGCTGCCTTCTCTTTGGCCGAAGCAGGCGCCAAAGCCGTCGTCTTCGCAGACATGAATGAAGAGTGGGCGACGGCATCATCCGAGGAAAGCAAAAAGTACGCAAGCAACAAGGAGTACCAGACCAGTACCTTCACCATGAATGTCATGGATGACAAGTCGGTTGAGGATATGGTTGCTTTCGTCGTGGAGAAATACGGACGTTTGGACTACTCTGTCAATGCTGCTGGTGTACGTTGCCACGGAAAAAGACATGATCAACCATGAAGACATGATACTGACCATTTATCGCCGTGGCCCAGGTTGACAACGGAGTTCATGCACCCCTGGCCGACACCGATATCGAAAATTTCGACCGCATCATGCGAATCAATGCGCGAGTTAACCTGCTGTGTCCGCGCACAAGCCGCTGCCATGCGCAAGCAGACGCCGAAAGAATGGACGAGCAGAAACGGCATTCGAGATATTGGCCGTGGGGTAATCATTAACGTTGCTTCTGCGAATTCCTTCGCTGGGCTGCCAGGCAAAGGCTCTTATACTATTTCCAAGCATGCCAGTATGGGCATTACGAAGACGGCTGGTGAGTTGGCAGACCTGGTTCCTTTCTTCTGATTTGATTCAACAAGGACTGATGTGGTTGGGATAGGCTTGGACCATTCGGCCGACGGCGTCCGCGTGAACGCAGTGTGCCCGACCTGTGTCCGTACTCCGTTGCTTGACGAAGAACTCAGGCAGAACCCCGAGGTACAGGGCGCTATATCTGCCGTTGTGCCTATCAAGAGGGCAGCAGAGTGTGAAGAAGTTTCTGATGTCGTTGCATTCCTGTGCAGTCCGGCGGCGAGCTACATCAATGGTGCTAGTCTTCTTATTGACGCTGCTGTGACTACTACTGTGCGTCTGTATTAGACTAGGAAGAGATGAAAACAGTTTATAGAAATCCTGAGTTGGCTGAAGGTCAAGATTGGCTGTATTCAACAATAGCCAACTTTATTAATATACGTGTTAACTATATACTAAGGTAATTATATAATGCTGCCTATCTCCAATTACTGAGATCTCCAAAAATTACTAAAGCGCGTCTTTTTACTCTATGTTATATGCAAGAAGAGAAGATAATCTCGTTCTTATAGTGTTTTCAAAAATGCGAACAGCTAAATGTTTAGCGTCAATTACATCTATCTAGGCTTGAAGTCTCCCAAGTCTTGCCGTAACATCTATCTCAACTACTATGCAGATAGTGTTTCTGTTAAGATACTTTTTAAAGTCGTTATTACAGGTTTTAGTAATCCCCATTAAGGTGTCATACATAGCAGAGTCTATCAATGGTCGTCTGTTAGTTCCGTTGCCACCGGAAATCTTTGAACGGTAGTACATTCACAACACGATTGTGCCCAGCACCTAAAATTTCCCCTAAAGCATTCATTTGTAGAATGATATCGCGGTATTTCCATGGTCCGGCAACGCTGGTCGAAGTCGCATAACATATATATTAGTACTCAGACCCTCTGCCGTCGATCAATTATGTTAGAGGGTAGATGATTACTTGCAAAGCTACCACCACGGAAGCCTGTGAGGCCAGCGAGAATCCCAATTGTATCAGACTCCAGCGAAGTCATATTTTCAGCGAAGTTGGGGAAATGGCAGTTCTATCTGTGCCAAAACAGGTAAGATTTCTCTTTTTACTGATCATAGAAAGCACAAGGGACAATGGCTTGATTCTTGGTTAAGCTCTTGTTGTCGAGAATCATCGCAGTGGATCGTGCAGTGAAGGGACCTTTGGACGAAGAGACAACGACGACACCAATCGCTTCATGATTACACGTAGAAATCTAGCTGCTAAAGTGGACGTAGTAGTTGCCGCTATTTTTAGCCATTTTCAGCAAATGTTAGAGCCTGAGAGTTACTAGTCGCCTATAAAAAATTGTCGCTCCATTCAATGTACCCATATTTTGTAGAAGAAATCCATTAGTTGTGGCCAAAGATGGCGATGGGGTTTGTATGTAGATCATGAAGGACGGGGTTGGCTTTCGCGACTGGATTCGCCACTCTGTCATCCCTACTACAATAGACTCAGAAAGCAATGTGTAGAAAGGTTGTTATATTGGCATAGAGGTAAGAGCTGGCTCTATACGCTGTATCCACGCTAGTAGTACTGAAGGTAAGAAAGACTAGAGCAATGTTAGCTCGCAGGTGCAGTAGATCAAAGGGAAATGAAGTCTGTATTCGTGTTTGAGGTATCTAGATACAAGAATTGGGTGCCGCCTAGATAGGCACCGCGTGCTAGGGTGCTATAACTAATCTACAGTAATCATAGTGTCGAGGGTAGCCAGTTCCTTAGCCGTCACAGGAATCACCGTGCCATGGCGTGGGCTTTTTGGAAGCGTGTACGAGCTCGAGACTTTCCAGTCTGGATTGCCGATGTCTGTTGTCTCGAGCGGAATATAGCCACGTCCGGTATACTCGTCAACGAACAGGTAGAACTTTTCACCGTTGACGTCACCGTTGTTTGATTTGAAAACTGTTGGTCCTTCCACTGCTGATGTGCCAGCATTCTTGCCTATGCATGCAGTGACTCTAGTCCAGGACGAGAGATCGGCACGGAGAGAGGCTGACCTTTCCTGGATGATGTCGGCGCAGCCAGTGCCAGAAGCGCCCTCATCTTTCGTAAAGCGGTAGAAAGTGCTTCCATCCTGAATGACGGTTGAATCGATACGAGACATTCCAGCGTCCTGCCATACAGTTGTGGGACTGAACGTAACAAAATCGCGAGTTGTTGCGAAAAGCATCCGATGGTATGTGGAGCCAGTATGGTCTGGATCGTCCTCTGAATAGATAGAGGATGCCCAGAATACAAGGTAGGAGCCGATACTTGTGTCATAGTATGCTTCGGGTGCCCAAGTATTGCCAGCAGTTGGAGGCGAGACCTCGATATGGCGTTGCGCCGACCAGGTCTTCAGGTCCGTGGACTCCCACACTTCCAGGTACAAACTACCCTTGCGCACAGCCGCGTTCCATGAAGTTCCAGAGCCAATGGAAAGATCTGTCGCAATCAAAAAAAACTTATCACCCTCGTGGGAGCGAATGATGAAAGGGTCGCGTAGTCCTTTCGTGCCCAGTGTCGAAGTGAGGATTGGCCGGCCATCATTCAGCTCTTTCCAGCTCAACGCGTTGTTGCCATTGCTAGCTGCGAGATAGACCTTTTCGCCAGCGACCGAGTTGTCTGTGAAATATGCAAATGCGTATCCATTAAAAGGGTCTATTTTGGAGGCTCGTTTCACGCTGGCGCTGAACGTACGCTCCTGAATTGAGCCATCAAAGACGACAGTCGCAGTAAGGTTGACGGTAGCATCGGTTTCTTGTCGCTTGACAAACCCGTCATGCGATATGATGGAAGGCGAGCTGCTAGTCCATCTGATGTTCAATCCGCTCCATTCCCTGGGCAAGTGAAGGTTGCCGCGGACGTCATCGACGTTTGTTACTTCAATGGTATCGATCGCTCGTCGCACGTGAGCTGCCGAATCTGCTGTAGCAACCGACCATAGCACTCCAGCTGAAAGAAAGTATGAGATTAGATGCATTGTAAGTAACTAACCCCTTCAATGACAAAGTCGTCGAACGGCGGAATCAGGCCAAACAACAGTAGGTTTAAGATATACTCTTCGGGGTAGTTTGCCCCGAGTAAATACTCTGCGTGTCTTCGGCGTAACTCTACAGGTGTTTTCATCGCGAACGGCGAAATCCAAGCACACGGCCAAGCTTATGTCTATTGTAGGTCGAAAAGATTAACGAAATAGTCCACGAATGCACGTTCGTAAAGCGAATCATGAGGGCTAACGATGGGCCCGAGTTGGAGTAATTGATAGGATGGGCGGCGGGGTACGCCGCTAGTTTACCAGTCTACTTAACCACTTTCGAAGCCATTGCCGACCTAATAGTGCACATGCCTTCAAGTCTACCTAGGTAATTAGAGCAACCGAACCAGATTGCCTAATATGAATGGAATATTGACTGAATGGAATGTTGGCGCTTGAGGAAACTTGGAACGAAGACATTGGGATTGAATGATATCATAAAGTAGGACAGCATTATGAAAATTTTGACCCTAACCTTTTAGAATAGTTATACTAACTTGTCTGCGCGGTCTTGTAACATGGGTCAACAACTGGCCATGGTATGACTGACGACAGTATGCTTTAAAAGACATGTGGCTCGGATTTTAATAGGAATTCAAAAAGGTTTCAAGCCTCACAACCCCCCGCGCTAATGTCGAAAGTGTCTCTGGTTGTAGATCTATTACTTCTCATGCTAAGTGGCATTATCTCACAGCCATCAAAAACAATGAACTCACCTGTGCCCGTATCTTAGGTCTCCAATGGGTGCGTTGGCATTTTCTCAAGCTCGTTGAATTTTTTATCAGATCTCGAGGCTGGAAGTTCATCTCATCTAGTTAACAGAAATCCACCCATGAATGTCGCAAAATTTGCGCAGTCAACTCCATATAGTAATAGATCCGAACCTGACTATGGGTGTCTAGCTTTTTACCTACATCCTCTCAGGCTAAAAAAACACCAGAGGACGTAGGAGGTCGCATCTACTACTAGCAAAGCAGGTGTAGTTCGGCGTTTGGGTCTATGTAATTTCCACCCTTTGCGCAAGGACTTTCGGTCAAAGCTCTCTTTATCAGCGCGTGTCAAGGTAGTGAAGTTGTGAAGTAGGCATTTTGGGTTAAGCAATTACTTCTCTAAGTGGGGTTTTGTCATATAGGTATAGCATTTAATACCAAACTACACGCTTTTCGCCTGCTACTGTCATAGTACAATGTTTATTTCGATATAGTATGCAAGGAAACAGTATGATAGTAACCCCAAGTTGGGTATACGGCAATTGCGGGACAAGCGTTCACGGGATATAACAAGTTTGCGAAAGTCTATTCTTTGTAGACCGTGTCAGGCAGTGCACGAATCTTATATCAGTCTGTAAACTATATAATAGGATCATTTTCTGGTAGGTGTAATTAGTGACACAAAGGTGAAGGTAGAAAAAAGTGTGCAAAAAAGTAAGGTTGGTTGTGTTCGCACAACCTCCGTTCAGTGAGGATTTTCAGCGCAAGAGCGTTTGCAAGTGACCGCATTTTGCTGGGAGACAAAAGTTTTTAGGACTCAAACCTTTCCCTTGATGCTTTGCACGTATCGAATTTCAACAACACAGCGCGCCATCGCATTGAATTGCTCACTCGAGTCTGCAGTCCCTCCCTCACGGCCACCATGGCGCCGCACGCTCTACTTAAATCGCCCCTACCCAATGACCGGTTGTCTAGCTCGCAGTCTCGCCACGCCAAACATGATATCTCGGGTTCTCCTCAAGGTCGTACTGGCTCCCCGGCGCTGTCAGACATATCGCAGTTGAGCTGGCGTTCGAAGTCGCCGTCTCCTCCGTCTGATCTAGCAATCCCAATATCCCAAACTCATCAGAATAGCCACGTCGACTTGAGTGGCTCTGGGGACAGCAGTCGTGTCTTACCGGATTCCTCGCGTATGGAGAGCTCATACGGCCGAAAGCGAGCATCTAATGGCCGCTTTGTGTCTCCGCTTCGAAAGAACCGGCCAGGTTCACTTTCCATAGTAGCTATGTGAGTATCTAAGTCTAGAGATACTGATCGGACGCTTACAATCATCAAGGACGCCGAAAAAGCATAGATTCAACCTGCTCACTCCACCTGATACTCCCGAGAAAAATAAGACGCCGGACCATGTCATTGTGAACAATCCGATTCCGTTCCACATCCCGCGCAAGGTCCTGGGCACTCCAGAAACGAGCCAAATCCGAAGCGCCTTTCCTAACACGCCGAATCTGTTCGCTTCTTTGCTTCCATCATCTAGAGTTGTACCCACGGCTCATGGCACACTGGACTGTCTCCCGCGGGAAGTCCGTGACATGATCTATGGTTTTGCATTGAACATCGACAAGCCTGTAGCTGTCAAAGAGTGCTGTGGTCCCACAACGACAAAGCGCGAACGTGCCGCTTGCAGGAAGCATGGTAAGTCTGGATACAAAGAGTCCGGACGACGGAATGATTCGCCTCATGAAACCGGAGGAGCGCCTGTTGAGAGGAGCAGGTTCAACGTTTTGGTTTTGTCCAAGACTATCAACGAAGAGGCTGCTTGGGTATTGTATAACAAGGGCAAATTGCTCTTGAAGGTAGCTGCGGACCATATGTCGAGCTACGTCAATCACGATAGGGTGCTTTCCATCCGCCACCTTCCAGACCTGCCTAAGAACAAGCATGCAGAAAACATGTGGATGATGGCAGCCCGTTACCGCGATATTCGCTTTGAGATCCCACCTGCTAACTTCATATACGGCGACCCACGGGCTTATACCGCTCGGTTGAGTCTATCTGCAGCACTGTTAATGAAGGCCTGGAAGCTTCAGCCCAAGAAACCCACGTTGTTGCTTACAAAGCCTCGGGTCGTTACTATTGACCTTGGTAGCATGTACAAGATGATTCCTTTCAATGCAGAGACCTATAAGGATGATTTTGTCAATTGGTCCTCGTTGCACTCTTTGTCCAGTACACCGGAACCTGACGACATATGCAATAACGCTAATTGCCATTTGGAGCGTATGATCGAGACTGTGAGCCGCCATAGCGGCTCCAATTCCGAATGGACGATCGTTGTTACAGCCACATTCAACGACGATATAGCGGTTGACGACAAGGGCGAAGAGATGGAGAGTGCTGGCTGGTTATATGGTCTGCAGGATCACTGTAACCAGTATGGTTTCAGATTTAAGGTGGTATGATCAGCCTTTTCAGATTCGTCAAAAACTCCCTTGCGGCACTTTGTAACATGGATACAACATCGTGTATTGTGCCTAGAGGGTATAATTCCAAAGATCTGGTCTACCTCTGGAATGCTTTTTAGCGAGAGTTACCCTGAATCTTGCTCCCCAGATGATGATCCTGTGCGAGAGGGCGAGTTCTTGTGGAATGTACTGAGCTTTGGCTGAATGTACTAGTCCCATACAGAGGCGGGTTACGGAGTGGCTCGAGCTATATTTCCACTAAGAATTTGTTCCCGGGTCTTCGGGTTTTGCTTTGTTGGTACTTTCCTGTGGCTATGGCACGGTGTGGTCGCTCCTTGGTTCATACCAGTTACCTCTATGGCCCTCATAATCCTTCATTACATAGATCTTTAGATACCTCTTTTACTTTATCGCCAGGGCAAGCCACCTGCATTGGTAGATCTCAATCAATTTTGCACGTCCGGAACTCTTGTCTAGCGTGGGCACTCTTCAGAGGGAATATTGCATCAAGTCAAATAGTAGAGATAAAGGTGGTCGTGTGAGCAGCGCGATAGTTGAAGTTTGAACTGTGAAGAAGAAGGGATATAGGAGTGAGCGGCATGCTTGTGGCTTTGTCAAGCTCCGTTCCACGTTGGATCCTTCCTTAGGTGAGGAATAACATATAGTCTCGGAGATCTCATCTTGTTTGATTCGGCGATTACACTACTTCGTATTTGCAACTTATAGACATCTGAAAAGAGAGGCTACTGATATCACGTGAATGTACCCTATTTGACCAATCATAGACCCAGATTGTAACCAATCGGAATGGGATCCGGGCTATGATAGCTTCCCTCATTCCTCACTGCGTACTTAGGTAATCACGTAACAATGACAACTTTTCTTTTACAACCTTGGCAAATTAGACTTAGCATGCAATGAGCTGCTCAATACCACATATTGTATATAGTTATCTACCTAGTAGATATAGCAGATTCCATTAGGCCCAGACAATGGGACAAACCAGAGTTAAGCCGATACCGGCTAGTTAGTGTAACTATCGTTTAGCGCCCGTTGCCAGTGACGTCTTTCGGGCCCCTCCTTCAATGTTTGTAGCATAGACTCATCAACTACCTTCGCCTACATTGCCGCTATCTGTTCGATATCTACACGGACTACCTGCAGGAAATACATAGTGGTTCCCTGTTCTCTCTTACTCCTGATGATCCGCTCGGAATCGGAATAGCTTGGAGTACCTATCAACTACGCCGCTTCCCAAGAATCGGACTAAGCTTTATATCATATAAAGCCTGGGCCATTTCCACTTCCCTCAAAGCCTCAGTTTCGACACCGAAAGCTTTGTTACAACTGGCAGATACTCAGCATGGCCATCAAAAATGTTGCCCTCATAGGCGGCACGGGAACGATTGGTGCCCCAATACTTGAAGCCCTCAAGAAATCACCCTTCAACACAAGTGTGCTCAACCGCCAATCTTCCAAATCCACTTATGCCGATGTCAATGTGATCACGGTTCCAGACGACCTGAATACCACGTCAGTTGCCTCCATCTTCAAGGAGAACGCCATCGATGCCCTCATCATCGCCATCAAACCATCCAATGTCGACGCACAAAGGAAGCTGATCGACGCAGCCGTTGCAGCAGGTGTGCAGCGCCTTCTGCCTGCAGACTTTGGAAGCTGTGACTCGGCAGACGCAAAGACGACGGAGCTCATGCCGCATATGAACAGTAAGAAGGAGATCCGCAACTATTTGATCTCCCTAGAGGACAGGATGACTTGGACGGCTTTGATCACGGCGCATTTCTTCGACTGGGGTCTGGGGGGTGGCTTGTTAAGGTTCGACGTTAGGAACAGGAAAGCATACATTATCGACGGCGGAGATATCAAGTTCAGTGCGTCGAACCTCGACTTCATTGCCCAGGCTGTCGTTAAGATTCTACAACGTCCCGAGGAGACTGCCAACAAATTGTTCTACATCCACAGCTTCTACATTACTCAGAACGAGCTCCTTGCCGTCCTAGAGAAAGTAACTGGCGATAAGTTTGAGCGGATTCCACAGAACAGCGAGGAGGAAGTCGCAAAGGAGGCGCCGAAGGTATTGAAGGGTGATAGCCAGGCTTACGAGGAACTAGTAGCTGTTTGGGGCATTGTGGCGGGTGACTGGTCGAAAAAGGAAACGTTTGCCAATAAGACGCTCGGTTTGGAGGAGGAAGATTTAGAAGAGACTGTGAGGAAAGTGGTGAAGGAGCTCGGTCTATAGGATCGAGGTGGGGCCTCATTGTACAAGTGGTCATAAAAGCGTCCTCATGGCGCCGAGAGTGTGAAAAAAAACGAGTATTGTGCTAAAGACAGTGTCATACACTGTGAGAATGTGTGCCTTAACCACAATACGAATAACTCATATCTCTTAAAGTCAAGCGTGTCTAGCGAACATGTGAACTATCATCATGATTTGCTAACTATGCCACTTCACTAACCACCTTTTTGAAGGATTTTAATGCTCAATTCTTTTGCTCTTAACGCGCGACGATGATCCGAGGACAGCATAACACTTCGTCGATCTGCCGAGGAGATCCGATGAGTCAACTCGTCATGATTACCCGTCTTCGTTCAACACCAATCGTCATCCATATAAGATGAACAATACGATTCGAAACATTGCGAGGAAGAGGAGCGGATTGGGTCCGCCGATGGTTGGAGCCGAGGCGGAAGCGACGTGGGATATGTAGGGAGAACAAGGCTCTATGTTTTGAGAAAGCGGAAAGCGTGATTGAGGGACTTAAAAGTCATAAGATCGAAAACGGAGCGTTGTTATGGTTAACATGGCGTTGAAAGGAGGGAGAAGGATAGATTGGAGAGATTTAAAGATTATAATAATAGTCATTTCACGTTATTCCTTTGCTAGATACCTATGTCTGTGCAGATAATAAAATGTAAAAGCGAAAACAAAACATTACATAACAACACAAACGTCCTTTACCTTTCTCCTCCCTCCCCTTCCACGACCATTTCCGCTCACAAATTCCACCGTCTTCTCCCTTACCACTTTCTCCTGCGCTGCCTCCCAATACTCCGTTTCCATAACCCTATCCTTGAAAACCTGCTCACACCACATCCTCCACTCCACCCTCTCCCCACTATCCACCCTCCTCCCCTCCATTCTCCCCTCAGCATCCTCCACATCCTCCCTCGCACAATTCGGACAAAGCGTCATCAACGGCAGCAGCCCCGTCCCCGGCCTCGGCACATGATAAAACAAGTAAAGATGATTCGAATAAGGCGAATACCACGTCTCGCTGCAGTGCTTGCGCGTACAAGGCCGTAACGAGTACCTCCAATCCCAGAAACTATCCTGCTCCGAGGACCGTTTCTTTGCTTTTTTCGACTTGGGGGCACCGAGGATTCGGGCGCGTTGCCGGGTTTCTAGGTCGGAGGAGAGGGTGGCGCGATCTTCGTGGACGGACTGCTTGAAGAGCTCGAATTCTGCGGCTATGGAGCCTAGGGTTTTGCGGCCGGCATTTTGTCTCATGGTTTCCCACGTTGCTTTTATTTTGGTGCCTGTGGCTTTTAGATCTTGGTTGGCGTGGTAGACGCATAGGCCTTTCTTGCGGACTAGTTGGTGGGGAGGTTGAGGCGAGTAGAAGGTGGGTCCAAGGAGGGAGGGGGTATAGTGTTTCTCGCATTGGGTGATTCCGCAGGGGACATAGTTTTCGAGCGGGTTGTACTGGGTTGGTGGTTGTGGGGATGATGGTGTGGCGGGGGTTGTGAGGAGGACAGCTGGTGCGGAGGCTGTGGATTGGAAGGAAGCGACTCTGGATCCGGGGGTGAAGGACTGTGTGGATTGGTAGCGGGCGTTTGAAGATGGTGGCTTTGTTGATGATGTGCTTTGGTTTCTTGCGAGTGGTGTGGGGGTCGAGCGCCGTTTTGTGAATGCTGGTCTGATGGCGGACTTGAGTGGCCGGTGAGGAGAAGCAATTGGGATATCTTCTCGTCCCGTTGCTGTTGGTAAATTCAAAGAGCGTCTGCCCTCGGCCCCGGTCGGTAGTAACACAGACGACCTGTCCTTTGGAGGCGGTTTTGGGGCAGCTATTTCGATTCCAGGCATATCGGGTGCTTGGTCAGGTAACGAGAACCTGACTGCCAGACTGGTCGGGGAAGATTTGTGTTTTTTTAGGCTTGACTTCAGCGAGGACTTTCTCACATCCACTTCCCCTTTCTCCAATCGTGGTGAGTTTGCTGTTGAAGTTGAAGATGTGTTCCTTGATTCTGGCGTAGAGGAGTAAGGTGTGGGAGTAGAAGTGAGGTCGTCGAAATGAGGGATTAAATGTCTATTGTTGCCAAAACAACCGTCCAAGATAGGGGATGGAGTATGTTCAAATGAATGACGCATGATGGTAGATGTAATGAGGTGGATTGGCTGAGACATAGCGTTGCTCTTACGCACGGGTTGTATCTAGGATTATGCTTGACACTTGACAGCACACGTTCCGGGATAGGGGAACGGAACCGGATCGACACTGAGAATTGAAAGAGTTCTACTCCGTACAATAGATTGTCTAAACACGCCCAAAGAAGATGGGTAGGAATGGTGGAGTTTTGACAGAAGTTGGAGTCATTATGGGGGTAAGTGGTGGTGGCTATTAGCGGTAGTGCTGGCTTCGCAGCCTCTTGGGAGCTGGGATCATTCGTATAACGTGCAAGATCCTCCAGACCTGGATCCCAGAAGGATTGATTAAAATAGTCACGAATGACATGGTCTTGAAGAAGCCGGAGGATGAAGGGTATGTTCTTACGTAGCAGAAGAGTCGTCGGCATTATTAAGCGAGCATTTATATATAATGCTCTTTTGTACTTTGTGCCGATTAGCCGGGAAAATCTATGAGGAACTGTAGACTATAGCTCTAACATGGAGTATCACACCGAAACGTGTTTGGAGAAGATCGCAGACCACATAAGAGTGGGCGAAGCGCGGCCTGAGTTACAGTCCCAGACATGGGGGCCGCCCCCGTTCAGCTCTCTCGCAACGGACGCATATACGAGTGACATTCCGAGGCGTGAGAAAGGCCTAGGCATTGAGTCGCTGAGAAGGCGAGTAGAAGAAGTGTTGAGCTTGCTATCAAAAAGTCAGAGAGAGAGTTTTGCAGATCATCATGACGCTGGCAGTCTGTGTTGTTTACTCTCGCTCCTGGACGCTATCGTAATTAGTTGGAGCGCACGAACGACACAATTCACTGGTAGGCGTCGAGTGTGTTTACGAAGTAGCTGTGATGCGGAACTCGTATTCGCTTGGTCGGCCCCCTCATGTCTGCCGAAGCTGACGGCTGCACTGCAATCACGCAATGCCCCATGAAATACGAGCAATTCGACGTGCAGTCGGCCAAGCGATGATTACAAGCTCTTTTTTGCGGCGACAGTCAGCTGAAAACAACTGCAATAGTTGATTGCGCCATCACAATAGTCCAGGACAGAAATGGGTGATAAAAAGCTAATGCCTCAAAATCTTCGCCGTGATACTCTTTTATTACAGTGTAAAGGTGGTCTATTTTGCGACGCGCGTCAATGTTCTATCCGGCCATGTGTATAGCGAATCAGTGTCTACCTTATGTTACAAGCGGTGTATACAACGGTAATATCGAAATAGCGATTATAGCTTGGGGGTGGGCTGGTCCTTCTTAAGCATGGCCTGAGCGACAAGACGGCGCTGGATCTTTCCGGTGGCCGTCTTAGGCATAATATCTGTAAAGAAGATCTGCAAGAGTAAGTGTTTAGCTTTAGAGTTCAAGCGGCAGGGTTTCCCGTACCTGTTTCGGCAGTTTGAATTTGGCGACGCGAGTTGAAAGCCAGGTCTTCAGCTCCTCAGGAAGCAGCTTTTGGCCAGGCTTGACAACAACCGCGAGGCCTACATCTTGCCCGTACATGTCATCTTCGAGGGCAAAGCTGACAGCTTCGGATATAGCTGGGTGCTGAGCAATGTCATTATCCAGCTCGGTTGGGCTGATCTTCTCGCCGCCCTTGTTGATGAGCTCCTTGATGCGACCCGTGATAATGACATAGCCGTCCGCGTCCTGCATGCCTTGATCTCCAGTGCGAAAGAAACCACTCTTGTGGAAGGACGCAGCATTTGCAGCAGGGTTGTTGAGGTAGCCCTTGGTGACATTCTCGCCTCGAATGCAAATCTCGGCTTCCTTTCCCTGCGCTACTTCATTGCCGTCATCATCGAGGATTTTAATATCAACACCCTGTCCAATGCCCACACTGCCGGGCTGGCGCTTGGCCGGGGGTAGCGGATTGCTCGTCATTTGATGGGCTGCTTCGGTCATGGCATAAGCTTCCAGTACTGGAGCACCAAATGTCTCCTCCAGTTCATGAAGGACCTTTGGCGAAAGCGGCGAAGAACACGAGCGGATGAAGCGGATGTGCGGCACTGGGTTAGGAAGAGGGCTCCTTAGCAGGATCTGGTGAATAGTGGGAACTGCCGTGTACCAGTTTGCCTGGTGCCCGACAAAGTCCTTCCAGAACTCAGAGGCAGAAAACTTCGAGGGCACGACAACGGAGCCACCCGATCCCAGCGGGGCGAGCAAACCAGCAAGAAGACCATGCACGTGGAACAATGGCATCACCAACATGGTGCGATCCAAGACGGACAACTGGTAGGTAGCCTGAATGTTTTTCATAGTGCGCAGCAGATTGAGATGCGACAGAGGTACCGTCTTTGGACGCCCTGTCGTCCCCGAGGTATGCAGCACCAGGGCAGTATCGTCAGGCTGAGCAGCCAGAACCGGCGAGTTCTTGCCCACCAACTTGCCCGACTCCTTCACGTCCAGAAGCACCTCTCTGCCATTGTAGTAGCACTCGGCGATTGCAGCATTGCACTTGCGCGCCGCCCGCACCGCAGCGACGTCCTGAGCAAAAGCACCCCTGGGAACCAGCACAATGGCCGAGCTCAGATCATCAATATAGAACTCAAACTCGGACTGCTTGTATGCGGGATTCAAGGGCGCAGCCATCGCGCGCTGCCACGATGCAGCAAAAAAGGCGACGATGAACTCGTACGTGTTCGGAAAGGCCATCGAGACGGCTGTCTGGGCGGATATGCCGGCGCTGGCAAGCTGGCGCTGAAACGACTTGACATCGGCAGCAAGCTTCTGGTAGGAAACGGTCAGGGGAGTCGGGCCGAGGACGACGAGGGCGGTAGACGCAGAGTCTTTGGAGAAGGCATTCTCAAGCGTGGTGGACATGGTGAGCGTAGTGGTTAGACCGGCCTGCTTGTTATTTGCGATGGAGAGTGGAATAGTAGACGGGTAGCTGGCACGCTGGGTAACTAGCTGGGTAGACAAGTGCGGGATGGACGAAAGATGAGACGCTCCAAATGACAGCCTTACCGCCGGCGATGATCCAATGGAACACTGCCAGCACTGCAAAATCAGAGGAAAAAGAAAGGGAGAGAGACCTGCTTGAGTAAATACCTAGGTAGTTAAGTGGGTTCGGAGAAGATGCCGGCTTTGCACGTATTTGCGTCGCGACAGTACGGAGTACTCCGTACATAAAACATACATACATGGGAAGTCGACAAATTACGGAATTCTCAACCGACGCTTCGTCATTGCACGTGACCAAAGATTCAGTGCCGCCGGGCATCAAACGCGCTGCGGCCTCCACGATGCATGCTATCTGCTTTACATGCACCCATCCATCCGCCCATCCACCCACCCACCATACATACATAGATACATAGATACATACACGGCATCTATTCCTACTGACAACACATCCGCGCGGGGAGGAGGCTACAGTACTTGGCCACATCCAAGCAGTCCCAATTCCGATTCCGATTCCCCTCATGGCGCAACAACAGAACTCGGAGAAGTCGCGAGGCCTGCCCAACCCGTATGCCACCAAGGGCCTTCCCAACCCCTATGCGCGTGCGACTGTCGCCGAATCCGCGCCTGTCCGCTTCACGGAAGAACAAAAGGCGGAACAGCAGAAGAAGACACCTGGTATACATTCGAGTTGTTCCGTGTTATTTGTTTGAAGCACGCCCGCTCATGCCATCCTGCAGCTTTCCACAATCCACACAAGATTGCCCGTCCGCAGGCCAAACCGTCCAGCGTCGCCAAGAAACCTGTCCGGCCCGTGTCTAAGCATATGGGTCCATCAAGCGCTGCCAGTGCTGCAGCAGCACCAGGACGGGCAGTGCCCCAGGCGACGGAGACAGCCCCCAAGCCCCAGCAACCCGGCCTGGACTACTGGAGGAGCACTGCGGATGATGATGCGTCCACCTTGGAGGAGAGGAGGTATGCCGCCGCCGCACAGCGCGAGGCCAGGAAGGAGTCGAAAAAGTTCACCAAGCAGTTTGGCTGGTGGAAAGGCGAGGCGCCCTACCGGCCCGAGAAGTGGTCCAACCTCCGTGCCTATCGTGCGAGCGGTGCCTACAGATACAAGCTCGACAGCTTTGCGCAGTTCCTGCAAGCCCAAGGCCCGCCTCAGCGATACAACTCTCCGACACCTAAATCCGAGGGCCAGGTTGGCGAGGGTGCCTTTTCGCAGAACCCACCTCTGCCTCCATCAGACCCCATTGTAGCTGCTCCACCACATCCTCAACCAGACTTGGCTGTAGCTACCCCACCACCTCCTCCGCCGCCCGAGTCACCAAACAATGCCCCTCCTCCCCCCCCTCCGCCTCCCCCACCGGCCCCGGCACCCTACAACCCTACAATTTCAGCTCCACCGGTTCGATACAATCCCACCATCTCTGCCCCGCCCGTCCGCTACGAAGTCAAAAATGTCCATGTGGATGATGCAGAACCTGAAGAGCGTCCGGCCAAGCGCCCGAAGATAAGCAAGGCGGAAGCCATGATGGCAAAGATGGGGTATGTCAAAGGCAAAGGCTTGGGCAAAGACAACGACGGGATCACCACGCATCTGGAGGTCAAAGCTCGACAGGGTCCCCGCAAGGTTGCTGATTTTGATGATACTGATAATGATAACGGCAAAACTATCAAAGCTCAACAGGTGTTTGATATTCTTGGTGGACACACTACTAAACAGAAGCAGCTTGGCAAATTCGGGGAGGAGTCGAGGGTGGTGGTCGCGTGGGGTTGCGTTGATGACATCGATTGGACTGCAGACGCGGACCGCGACGATGGAGGCATCCGACAGGAGATGGGCCAAGTCTTTGACACAAAGGTATACGCCTTTCTTGCTGTTTGTGTACGGAAGGCTAATCCTGGACAGTTCGGACGCGTGGAGCGCATTTACGTCAACGCGAGCGGCGACAAGCAACCCGTGTACATCAAATTTGCTTCCGAGCTAAGTGCGCTCAATGTAAGTACAGCATACTGGCTTTGTATTTGTATGTAAAGCTAACCGGGAAAAAAGGCTGTCAACCGCTTCCACGAGGGCTACCAATTCCGAGACCGCAACATCCGCGCCATGTACTATTCTGAGGCGAAGTTTGAAGCGTCCATTTTCGATCACTAGCTCTCCCCCTAATACGGCTACGCACAAATACCCGGATTATTATACCTTAAGAAAAGTAAGCCAACTCTATTGCTAGAGTGAAAGGTGGCCCTCGTATTTGCAATTGCCCAACGGTGTGTATCAGCAAGTGTAGCGTTTATGAATGTCTATTATTTGCCCTAAAAGGGGGATTTAATACTTTCAAGTCAGAAATCTTGCTCACTGCGATTCAATATTCCATGCGTCAGTGTCGTGTACTTGTTTTTTCAAAGCCCAAGCAACAAGACTTTTACTACAAAACAAGAATGTTTCAAAGGTTTGTCATAATTATTATCTTTGCAACATGACTATATACACATGTTCTCTCTACCTTCAGAATACCATCCCAATCCCCAAATTACATACGAATTCTCCCTCATCCTTGGAGCCTCCCAGCTTTCACCCTACACTACAATCTGCTCCGCCAGCAGCACCCGCAAGCCCAAATCAAGTCATCATCAGCCTTCCCACCTGACATTTCCCATCTTTTTTCCTTCCAATCGACCTACGAATCGCCAAACATATTTTCAAACCCACCCTTATCCTTGCCTTCCAACTGCTTAATCTCCTCTTTCAAAACATCAACCCGATAATTCCTAAACGCCCTCTCGATCCTCTCCCGACTCTCCGGATCCCTATAAATGGTCCGCGACGCCGCCGCCGACCCGCCCACAAATCCCAGCTCCCCACCCAGAAACAAGCCGCCGACCGAGAAGAAAAAATACGTTGCGGCGTCTGCCCATTTTGAGGGCGCGACTTGAGCCGTGATGTCTGGGATGGGAACTAGAATGCTGTCAGTAAGGAGAGATTTGAATGGGAAGGAGAGGAGAGGAGAGGAGGGGAAAAGGAGGGTAGAAAGGTTAGACATACAAGTTCGACCATCGGCGAATTTCACTTCGACAGGTTTCTCCATTGCGCGGAAGGCGTTGAAGTAGGCGAGTCGCATTGAGCGGAGGCGGAGTGCGCAATAGAGTCCCAAACCTATGCCGAGAAGGGAACCTAGGGAAGCGTAGGTTGAAACTTTGCTGGCCGCGCTGTTGAGAGTGTCGCGGTCGGATTGTTTGAGGCTTTGGGGGGGGTAAGGTTAGTATTGTTTCGTTATTGATGGGATTGATTGGGTTTTTTTGAATGGCTTACTCGTGTTGGAGGTGTTGTTCCGCGAGGTGCCGGAGGTGTTTGCTTCGGTTGTCGCGGAAGGCGGCGAGGTTTTGGGCCATTTTAGAATTTGAGGAAGTTACAGAGGTTTGGGGTGAGGGATTGGGTGGATTGGGGATGTTGGAGGTGGGTTTTCGATGGGGGGGGAGGTGGATATTTGGAGGTGTTGTGATTGTTTGGTATCTATGGTGTTCGAGTTGGAGCTGGTATGTTCTACGTCACGTCATGAACTAGATGGCGCGTTCCCGCCACTAACTTGAAAAGGTATCGAGCACGTGAATTGAATCTCAACGCTGAATCCCAACTTTGAAATGAAGGATGCATCAAGCCAGGGTCTCGACATGGCGTTATACGTACCCCGAACTGATGTGTTCTGCAGTCGGTTGATGTGTCTCGGTATCGATTGGCAACGAAGTACTAGACAAAGGTTACCAACATGTCATCTAATCTGATTTCAGTCTCGTGTATCCGAGGAGTTCTACATGGGATGAAGTGTTTTTTTCACTGTAATCACACTGGATGGTCAAGATCAGCACATGGCGACCCGAAAAAACATTATAGAGCATAGCGTGGTAGCTACGAAATATTCGCAAGAACCAATTTTTTCTCATTGAAGAACCAATTAGACAATGCTATCATACATGAGCTTCGTGATGTTCCCTCAATCCACTACCCACCATCCCAGTGCCCTCTCATTCCTTCTTCTTGGAGATCGTCGTCCGGGACTGCGAGGGCTTACTTCAAGCCAGGGGGCGGTTGGGCATAGGAGCCCCGCTTGTTGCGAAGCCCCATGAACCCCTCGGTGGACACATGGGTGAAGTCCACCGGGCCCCCGATAACCACCGGTTTCTTGTTGGCTGTCGCTGGCTCCGTTTCCTTCTCGGTCTTCTTGCCACGACGGAGCAGCTTCTTGGCCTTGGACTTGATGTAGCGCCATACTGACTTCTTGCAGACTGCGACTGGGACAGCAGGAGGGCTTGCTGCCGTGGGGGCGACGGTGGGGGAAGCGGAGCGAGAAACACCAGGGACGTCGGAAGGGGTCTTTTTGCGGAGTTGGTTGTGGGTCGGGGTGAATGGGTCGACTGAGGGGAGTGCGGTAATGCTGTCACCATCATGCTCATCAGCTTCGTCGAGGTCGGCGAGAAGAGTCGGAGACTGTGTCGAGTTTTGTAAGTTGAGGTTCGAACGAGACCTGAAGATGACACTCGGAAGTGGTAGATAATGGCGAGAGCGGCCCATCGTGCTGGACATGGGGTACATGATTGACTGAATTGGAGGATGTTGACAGAAAAGATTCAATAGCTCTTAGCAACGGAGCTCGCGGCTGATACAGAGATATACTCAAGGTGACGAGCCTTGGTATACTCTTGCAACGGTGGAAAGCCCCCGAGACCCCACAGGTTGAAGATGCTATGAAAATGAACTTGAACGCAGAAGGGAAGACGCCAATCGCCTGAGAGGCAACGGATTGAAAAGAGTGTGGTGATGACGAGGAGAAGATGGGAAGGTGGAGAGGTAGTGACTCGCAGTGTTTTCGTTTGTTTGCATGACGTTGGGTGATAGCGACAACAACAACAACACAAACAGCGCAGGCTACGATTGGGACATGAGTGTGCGTGATAGAAGCATTGGAAAGATTGCAAATGGAACTGAGTGGCGGTGCAGTGACGGACCACAAGACCAAACAGGTGATGAAGAAATATGGATTCAACTTACATGAGCGAGAAGCTCAATTCTGTCAATCTCGCGAACCCTCACGGCGGCTTCGATATCCCATTTCAAGGTGTAGCAGTAGGAGGATGTGCTATTTCGGTACCAGCTTCGCCGCTTCGCATTCGTGTGTTCCCAAAGCATGGCAGCATGTTGGTATCAAGGGACAAAACGACTGAGTAGAAATCAGAAGAAGAAACGGAGTGATGGGTGAGGACTGGAGGGAGGTCATCTCATATAGGAGCTGAATAGTGTCGGTACGCTTCCGCGATGTCGGCTGCAGTTAGGGCCAACCTAGATGAGCACCGTCGAGCAGCTGACAGGCACATACAACTTGGTGAAGTGTCAACGCGCAACTTCAGAGTGCCCGTAGTATGAAGAACGTCCTGGAGGTCTTCACCTAGTGCCCTATGGCTTCAGACTAAGGAGCCAGAAAGGCTACGCGGTACTGGTGGCGCACGAGGAAACTAACGTGCCATACTTTGGGCAGCTACATGGGGATTAAGCAGGGTAGCCTAGGAGAAATAGTTGAGACTAAAGGCATTCTAAGAATCAAACACGTCTAGATTTGCAGCTAGAGCTGTCTTCCTCGACTCGACACAGTCGTGGGTGACAGTATATCTCGTCGTCAGGGTGTGTTGGTGCATGCGTAGTAGGTGGTCAATCAAGGGTCTTGCCACCTTGTCTGACATAAGCCACACTAATCCCAAACTAGATGAGCCAATCAGCGAGTCGGGCTTACTCAGTGCGGCAAATTCGGAAGTGCTTCCATGCCCCTCCCAGCTCGTTCAACCCCGTACGAGCCACATATTAGAAACACCAACATTTTTTTTGGACGTTGATATCTCTCGTCCGTGTTGGGGAAAAACGAATCATCTCACATCAACTCGTTATTGCACATGCATAATACATGGTACATATAAGCAAAGCTAAACTTGTGAATGAAACGGAGACTACTTCGATCAGTCGATCGTTCATCATCACATCTTTTCTACTCCGTATCTGTTGCCGGCACCGATAATTACCGTTGACATCTTGATTACCTATTCCGCCCGATTCCGTGCAGTCTAAATTCCTACACTCCTACACTCTCCTCCCTCTCATCGCCGGCCGCCTTTCCGTCGATAGCCTCTCTTCCATCCACTTCGACTCACGTCTTTTACCTTCCGCCTTTTGCTTTTTGCCTCCCATCATGTCGTTCTCTTCCCTCGTGTCAGACATCGCCAGCCGTAGCGCGGACCGCGATGAACAGCGCTCCCAGCTCTCGAGGGCGCGCTCGTACGCCAGCACCGCCGCGACCAGTGTGAGCATCTCGGGGGATATCGCGAGTCAATTGCATGGAGGATACAGCCATCCGCTCTCGCGTGCGTGGCAAGCGGAGCGCCAATTGACAAAGGTGAGCTCGGATTAACGAGAGACCCACTGGTGCTTCCATTCCGACATCAACACCAACTGATGCTGCATTCAGTCTATGCTCATTTTTCCGCTCTTCATATCCGACCAGCCCGATGAGGAGACGCTGATTCCTTCGTTGCCGAACCAATACCGCCGCGGCATTAACAAAGTCGTCCCATACCTACGGCCGCTTGTCGAGAAAGGCCTCAAGTCAGTCATATTGTTCGGTGTGCCCGTTGCCCCAGGCGTGAAGGATGCCTTTGGAACCAGTGCAGATGACCCGAAGGGCCCCGTCGTCAAGTCCATCCGCCTCCTCCGCCGCACCTTTCCCGACCTCTTCATTGTCGCCGACGTCTGTCTCTGCGAGTACACATCACATGGCCACTGTGGGATTTTGCGTGACGACGGTAGCCTCAACAATGCGTTGTCGGTCGAGCGTGTTAGCGATGTGGCCATTTCGTATGCTGAGGCTGGAGCTCATTGTGTCGCGCCTTCCGACATGAACGATGGCCGGATACGAGCCATCAAGCTCAAACTCATTGAAGCTGGAATTGCCCATCAGGTCGTACTCATGTCGTACTCTGCGAAATTCTCCGGGTGTCTATATGGCCCTTTCCGTGATGCTGCTGGTTCTTGTCCTACCTTTGGCGACCGTCGATGCTACCAGCTACCGCCCGGTGGACGTGGCTTGGCGCGACGTGCTATTGTGCGCGACATCAATGAAGGCGCAGACATCATCATGGTGAAACCTGCCAGCCAGTATCTCGACATTATCAGCGACGCAAAGGAGCTGGGCAAGGACATGCCCGTAGCTGCATACCAGGTTTCTGGCGAGTATGCTATGATCCACGCCGCAGCCAAGGCAGGCGTGTTCGATCTAAGGGCGATGGCCGAGGAGGCGACGCAAGGTATCCTGCGTGCGGGTGCGTCCATCATTGTAAGCTACTTTACGCCCGAGTTTCTTGACTGGTTGAGCAACTAGAATCTTGGTCGATTGGCATTTCCTTGAAGCAAACATCTCTTCTTTTTGTTCGGCGTCCAATATCCAGGTCGGGAAAAAGGCATGAATTAGACAAACGCACCAAAACATGGCAGTTTGTCTTCCTTTGGTTCTCACGCTGCGCACATATACGTGAGCATGTAAAGTTTTTCGTATATATATTTGTTTATATTACGATCTTGATCGCCTGTCAAGTTTTGTGCGCAATTATTTGGACTATGCCCCCTTTTAATTGGCGATTCTGCAGCCTTGGAATTTGCCAAGCGGATATTTCTTCCTCTACACGCACACCTTGTCCTGGTTGTCCCCGCAAACTATCGCCAGACTTGGATTCTCCGCCTTACGTACGAGAACCGAATGTTCTCGTGGTTCGTTCCTGATGGCGGCGTCGACTGCGAGGCCATGGGGACCCAAATCAAGCTCCGTCTAGTGATAGATGTGATCGTAACACCAGGAGCGAGCTAGATATGAGCGTAACGGGAGAAAGCCAGGATATTGGCTTACCGCACATGATGTTATATTGACATCGCAAATGATTCAAGATATGAAAAACTTCGTCTCTGCAAGGCCATCTAATAAGAGGGGAATGGCAAACGTAGGCATGTGACCTTCAGGCATCTATTTGACCTGGCTCATAATGTTTGCAGGATTCTTGCCCTGGGAACCCGATTCTCATGCGACCGGGATAGATGAAGATGGTTCATGGCCTTTGCTACGGTCTCCACTACGGAGAATGCTGAGACTTCAATCAATAGAATACCCCGAGACATTAAGATATATACCCCACAAGAGCCACCGATTTCTCTACCAATAAGACCTATCATGTTCAATACAGTAGAATCTTCGAAGAGCTCTCCTACAAATACGTTGCGGAATTCGAAGTCCGCAATACCGTGAACAAAACTCCATGGTCTCCTTTGCAAATCAGCTCAAGACATTACATACCGCTGCCGGTGGGCGCAAAAAGAAGGACAGAGGGTTTCCCAAGGCGATAGTGAAACATCACTCACGTTCATCTAGCCCTTAGGAATGAGTTTAGCAGGACTTGATGAAGTAAGAGTGACTGTTCCAGGTTTCGAGCCAGGGACAATGGCCAGAAAGCGGATAAAGATAGCCCGCGCTCAAGAACTACAAGTCGTCCAAAAGGAAATCGATCACTTGAAGAAAAGGTTCCATCAACACGTTTTAAAAGCCAATGGATCCTACTGCGAAGAATCACCCACCAAAAATATGTTGTAGTGCTGCGACTTGGAAATCATTTACGGATTGCTGACGCTACAGAGTACCACGTTATGAAACTATCGGCATTCATAAAGTCACTCAGAGAACTTTACCTTTTATATAATGAGTTACACAAAGTCTAGCTCTTTCGAATGGATCCCTGCACGTTTGTTGGCTTGGGTGTGCGAGTGTTGCCAAATGTCATGTAACCGACTTGGAAATTTCAGAGGGAGACTATCAAAATGTAGTCTTTATCAATTTCAATGAAACGTCGAAGTTTTACATGTCCTCTGCTATTCAATCGGCTGCGGATTTCGGGACTTTCGTCATATGGAGTAGGAGGGCCTCCGTCTTATCCTTCATGATGTAGCATCACGTGACCGTTACAGGGATGGTAGACGGCGCCTAGCCTATATAGATTGTGAGGCACCGAGACACCGAGGGTACCGTACCATACACACATGGCATACGGTAATGTTTGTCCGGTAAGGAAAGCGCCGACACGTCAAGGTGTTGTTTGTGGTTACCACTGAGAGCAATTGGTAGGAGCGATTGGTCTGTTGACAAACTGTAGATTAGTCAGAACGTAGCTACTTAACTAGGCACCTAGGTAGAGGTGGAGGGTCCTTGGATCTCCCAGTCAATAACAGGTTTCATCAACTTCAGTTACCCCGCCACGTGCCCGCTTTGATTCACTTGGTATTGAAGGCTGCTTTCATCGCATACTGTATCGTCAGCGTTACATCTTCGACCATGGCTACTCAAACTACCGAGAACCAACCCCCAGCTTACAAGTCAACACTTATTCAGTCAACTCCCACCAGAGCAGACCTTCTAAGTCCAGCTCTTACCTTCATCAACCCAACCACCGCAGCTCCATTCTCTGCAATCCGGAATCTCTTCGATTTCCTGGCACAGAACCCCGCCACTGCTACAGCTCTCAACGATATCTACCCTCTCCGTGGTATCTTCAAGGCTGCTGCCACTCAAAATCCCACATGTGACCAAAAGCTCACTATCGACCTTTCGCCCACCCGAATTGCTCGCATCCCCACTGATCTTCAGGCCCAGCTTGATGCACACGGACTTGCCGATATCCAGACTTTCTTCAATGCGATCTCGGACCATCATGTCCCACAGATTCTAGCCTCTCTTAGCACCATTGCTGGCCGTGACCTAGCCCCGCTTCACGCCAACTTCAATGTCAACTTTCGCCTTATCGACTATACCCCCGCCACTGCGTCCCCAACAAGCCAGAACGGATGTGGTGCCCACACCGACTACGGCACTTTCAGTATCATCTTTCAGGATGGCACCGCTGGGCTCGAGATGGAAGCACCCGAAGCGCCCGGTACATGGGTTCCCGTGCCAGGCGATGCAACTGTGCTACTGTGTGGGTGGTGTGCAGTTGTTCTAAGCGGAGGGAAGGTACAGGCTGTGCGTCACCGTGTTCGACGTGTGCCGGGGGTGCGACGACTGTCAGCGGTGTTGTTTGTGGCACCAGATCTGGATGTTAAGATGGCGCCGGCAGAAAAGGTGGAGGCATTCTCGGAGGCGGTGAATCAGGGACACTTTGACGTGCGTTGGTTCAAAGAGGCTATGGGAAAGAAGTGGAGATACCGAGAGGGGAATGAGAAGTTGGAAATTGGGGACAATGAGGCTGAGCAGGATATGGACGTGGGTCAATTGGTCTGGAAGAGAGGTTGCTGAGGTTTTTAGGGGCTTCGGGATGATTCTGTGGTTCCTGGTCGCTTCATGCCATCTGGAGACATCGCATGAGTCATCTTTGTATGGCCGCCACAGAACTGGTGGCCGTCTATTAGTCTCAGGCTAAGACCCTACTACTCTGATATCATTTTGTAGAA
This sequence comes from Helminthosporium solani, assembly GCA_022560085.1. Classification (NCBI taxonomy): domain Eukaryota; kingdom Fungi; phylum Ascomycota; class Dothideomycetes; order Pleosporales; family Massarinaceae; genus Helminthosporium; species Helminthosporium solani. Next base: position 71,911 of record JAFISD010000080.1, read on the forward strand.
ACTCGAACGGTCACAGTAGACTACATGATAGGGCTGTATTGAATGAATGCTAGAATGTTATAAAATCATGCTTCTACCATGTAGTGATTCTTGGAATCGCTAATCTCAGGTGATCTAGAATACCCGCGTACTGTACCAAACCGACGAAACCGTGGTTGTTCTGGTCTCGTTCCGGAGCGTTCAATCATGTGTTTTACAAGGCTGGTACCATTACACCGAGCCCGGGTGTCTGGGAGCCCGGTTCATTGGGAAAAAAAAGGTTAATCGGAGGTTGGGGCTAGTACTACACGATAAAGAGTGGAATTCATGTAATCTGAAGTTTTATCTGTCGGGTTGTTATCTAACTTGGGTGTGTGTGTGTGTGTGTGTGTGTGTGAAAAGTCTATAGATTGAATTTGCAACAACTACTCCGTACGTTGGAAATAGTAACCTAGAACCTCATTCACAAGACGAAGACATGCTACTACTCATAATCACCGTATGAATATCCATCCTTGTTCCATCTGATAGTAATAATATCTTTTCGCCAACTACATGGATATCCTACATTATATACGGACTAGTTATACAAGAAGATCAGGACAAATGCGCATCACTCGGCAGCCAAGTGCTTTTCGGACAAGTTTGTAGTTATGGTCATATCTTACAAGCCAGTCAGTGCGTTTTCCGAAGGCAAAAGGCCACCAGAGAGGCGTGTTCGGAGGCATGACAGACACAGCGGTGAGAACAACGGGCCACGGGCCAAGCAGCATGTGGTTGAATTCGACGTGCAGGATGCACGGCAGCTCAGGCGAGCCCTGCGCTAGTACCCCGCTAAGCCGGCACCATCGGTAACGGTATGGCGGCGCTTTTCGGAATAGATGCCCGTGGATCAAGAGCGATAATCTGGAGGAGAGGCCAGGGGTCGGGGGCAGAAGTGCCAGTTCAGTGGCGGGTTGAGGATGCTTATCGGCATCTTGCTGGGGAACGTTGTGGTTGGGAGTGAGAAGGGCATTTTGATTTGGTGGTTTTCTATAACTATGTAGATTGTGCTGGTGATTGTGGTGTGTTTTGGGAGGTTACTAGTTAGGTGAGGATGGTGGATTTTATATGTGGATATAGACACAAAGAGAAGGTGGGCAAGATGATTGATCGGCTCGTTACTTTGTATATCGTACCACACGGGCGCACGCTTCATCTCTCTTTTAGGTTCCACACAGGGCAATTGTTTCAAGAGGATTGTCGTTGCGCGAGAGGGTGAGAGGGTGAGCGACTAGGCTTGTCAGGCGGGCAATGCAGGGTCCGCTGATCCTCGGACTAACTAGTGTCAGTGAGCTCCACCGGTTATCGGAGACAAAGAGACGTTTGGATTCCTTCAAAGACGTGTCCGAGGGCTGAAAGAATCTGATCATGGAGGGATGGCGTCTGCTTTTGTATACAGTGTGTAACAAAGAGCTGCAAAGGCTGCCACAAAGGCTCTGATGTCTCCTACACCGAGCCAGTCACCGCTTCGAGACCACGTTGGCAGTGCCCACGTCTACTTCGTATGTATGCACGAGCTCTGACAGACAGGCATGTATTCCCCGATCATCCAATGTGGGCCCGCCACAGTCGGACAACTCTAATCAATCACTTAACGTTATCTACGGAGTGTCTAGTTATCGCAAGACAAGAGCAACTATGTACAATCAATATCTGCGGCGGTTCAGGTGCGCCTCGCGTCAAATGGGTGACACGTCCCTTATTCTCTTGTGAAAGACCACCTTGGAAAAACGTGCCATTCTTTTGACGCTAGATACTCGAGCTGGGGTGTTGGATTGTAATCCGGGGATGGAAGCTCTTGAGTAGAGAAAGGATCCGAGCGTCCGTCTCCAGCTGCAGCCAATATCGGAGCCAGACGAAGCATACATAAACCGCGCTTTGTCCCCATCCCTTCCACAGACAAACTTTCTCTCTTTCTTCCTTTGTTTCCATTCCCTCGATTGTAAACTGTACGCCTGGGCGCCAAAGTCTCCTAGAAGGTTGATCGAAGAAAGGATAGAAGCGATATACACGAGGACGACTTGATCGCCTGTACCCGACACACACAAGAATCTTTGTTCTAACAGCTTGGAAGTAATTCCACCCACATTGCATTGCATCTTGTCTTTCTTCTCAAAGGTAGGTTTCAGCCTGGTCATGCGATCATCCAGTCTCACCAAGTCATACGATTGCGAATCGCATTTCCTCGTGCGACTTTGCCCTACGGTCCAGACCCCAACGGCTGCATCCGCAGCAGCAGCAGCAGCAGCATCAGCCTCGCCCCAACACAGAGCCACCACACACCATTGAACAACACTCGAACCAATTCGAAGAAAAAAAAAACCATGGCTGACAACAACCCCAGAAACCCATTCGAAATCACATAGCCACTCCTCCTCAAGTTCCAGCCGCATAACTACCCCCAGCTCGCTAATCACAAGCGACACCCGCATACATATATACATTCATACATATCCAACCCTTACAACCATACAACACCGCCCCCACAACCCCAGCCAAGCCACAATGTGCTCCTACACATACTCATGGTACTACTGCAACCACGACTACTACATCTGGTGAGCCCAAGCCCATTCCCTCCCCAAAACCCCCCACAGTCCAACCAACCTACTTCAACAGGGCCAACAGCATCGAAGTCTGCGCCAGCCGTCTCCTCTCAGGCTACTCGTACGATGCATGGAGCATCGACATGTGTCGGCACATGGATGTCAAATGCGGCGGTGCCTCGAATTACTACTGCACGGAATGTTCCGAGGACGTGACGCTCGAGTTCCAGTTAGAGGAGCTGTAGATAGATAGATAGATACTTTATAACTAGTACAAGTAGATGCCATGAATGCGGATCGATACCTCTATGCAATGCAGCTATTTGGCCTTGGCGCGATCCATCAAGGGAAACACACTTTTACGACGTCGAACGACGTTCCCCACCTTCGGACTTATTCGGTGTTTAGCTCTTCACGTCTTCACCACTCTCCTTCCGGGCGGTCCCGATCGATCGCGAAATTTCCTTGTCGCATTCAACGTGTACGATGACATATTCTTTTTGTATGTACCATTACGGCCTGATCTTTTCCTTTACATCTAGCGGTCGGCGCTCCGCCTTTTCATATATTCACGTCTATGGAGTTGCTGAGATACAAAATACATAATAATGTACACTTTTGCCTGTTCGTCTAGGACTCGTGGTGCATATTTTTGAGGCCATTGACATCCCAAGTAATTGCTGGAAGCGTACCAAAGACCGCTGATCCATGAATGCAGTTTGTTTACTCTGTCACGCTTTGCTCTGCCGTCTGTGGGCCGAGTCCAATTCCCTCTTCTTGCAGTGTATCTTTGACTTGCTCCGCTCGCCGGCGTGCATCGAGATACATCATATGCTCCGTATACGTTCTAGGAATCACACAAATATTCTTGGGGACATTGAAAGTGTAGTTGAATTGGCCGGTTGGCTTGCTTCTGCCGTGCTCGACATCTCTCACTTTGCTGTCCACGCGTATCTGTACCCTTGTGTACTCGCTTTCAGGATCGAACTTTTCCCCCGGCGCTCCAATGAGTGGTGGATCTGTGTATACGACTGTGGCGGTAAGGTAGAGAATACTACCGACAGGGACAGGATTCTGAAACGTCGACGGATCGAGCGAGACGAACGTAGGGCGGGCATGTGCAAAGGCTGCGGCAGTTGTGAAAGCGAGCTCGAAGGTCTGCTTCAGCAGAAAACCGCCAAAGATCATGAAGTGGTGCCTGTTCCGGTTTTGAGGCTGCATTATCGTAGCGGTTTGCAATCGCGTTGTATCCATGAAGTGTACATTGTCTGGTTTGCGGAGATGGTCGTATGGGTCGTGGTATTGGAGTTGCCTCTGCCAGAAGGCGTGAATGAGGTCAGATTCGAGATCGTTCGGGGTATGTTTAACGAGAGCGGTTTCTTTGAGTTGTTTGCGAATTTTGGAGTTGCGTTCGCCAAGTTTGTAGAGGCGTTGTTCTTCGGGTGTGTCGACAATGAGGGGATTCACGTTTACGGGCCTGGAAGGGTTAGTTTAACGACAAAATATCCTGCCACACTGTGTCGAATATCTTCCAGTGCTTCCCCTAGCTTGATTCTAAGAGGGGTTGCAAGACTTTCGACCTCGTAATTTGGGAGACTCACTTCTTGGTGCTAGGATCTAAAGAAACCATTGTGAAGGTACAGTGGATGAGCACATCTTCATTCTTGAGCTTCTCGCCCTCTTTCGGTACCTTCGCTACTTGCATTGATATCTCCATACTACTCCTACCAGTAGCATATGTCACTCTTCCCGAGAGTTCAAGGTCGCATATTTCTGTAAGTGGATGATTGATTACGATTCGATCACAGCTTGCAGTGACAGTGGTTACATCGTCGCCGGTATGTTTGTAGGCAATAACACCAGACAGCGCATCCAAGTCCATAAAAATTGTACCAAGCCTGATATGGCCGCTGGAGTTGAGGTATGTGTCCAACAGCCAAGGGTCCCTTGCAAGAGGCAGCACGACACTGTGATAGCTGTCGTCCATACGCTTCGGCGTCAATGGGCGGTCTTTTGTTAGGGATGGCTTCTCGGAGGCCGCCGACGGGTCATGCACGCCTGCCTGCTGCTTACGGAGCGCTTCTATCCATGGTGTCTTCACGCGTTGTTCTGTGAGTTCTTTGAAAACGCCATCGGTGCGCCGGACGCTACTGGATCGGAACCCTCGCGTGAATGGGATTGCTCGAAAGCCCGGGAGGACATGTCGAGAGCAATTCCACTTAATGACAGCGCTGAAAAGTCGCAGCGGTGTCTTCGTCGTGTGAGCCATGCAGACGGCGGCAGTACGAAGTGTTGATGGTGGAATGTGGAAAGAAGGCGCGACCGGAAATGACGTCGGATCTATCTATTCCTTCCTAACCATCGGCCTTGGCGTTGACGACACCAGAGGCAAACACATTGCTTCTCTCCCTCCAGCCCTTACCACGTCACTCGGATTCTTGCATCAATCCGCTATGCCATTGATGCCGATTGACGATGCAAAGGACTGTAGAGATAGGGCGAGCCGTCTTGTCGCACACGACCACAAATTTGGAGCTTTGGCTCACTACCTTGATCACCATCTTACCCAAGCAGCATATGACTAATTCAAAACACTTCAGCACTGCTTCGCTCATCGAATTTCTCTCATCTGGGCAGACATGGGTTGAAAGAGGTAATGGCATGCACATGGTTCTCGAGGTCATTTTGCGGGGGGAACATCTGGAGAGCAGTACGCTGCGAAGTTTGGCGGAAGGGATTGCGAAAGCACCAGTAAGTGGCATGTGATGTCAACGAGCAGAACTCTCCACTAACAGGTACGTGGGCCTGGAAACAGTTGAATTTTCAACTTTCTCTGCCATTAGAATTGCACCCTCAACCCGGGCGAATTAAGATCAATATCACACATCTTCGCAGTGAAGACGATCCAGACGTCAGGACGGCCCATCGCATATGCGCCAATGTGCCTCTGGTAGATATCCAACCACCTGAGAGCATACCAACTATTTCGCTTCATTCAATTCACTTTGCGTTAGTCTTTCTAGAGAATAGGTCTAAATCAAACCCCATACGTCAAAGACAGCAAAAGCAGCAAGGAAAGAGTGCTTCTGCTCGATCTGTAAGTGGCGGATTGATCCATAAACCGAGCGGCGAGACACCAGATATGCGTTTCGAGGAGTACACGGAAGTCCCAAGTCAAGAAATACCTCCACCAACCCAGAGTCGCAAGCGAAAGCGACCTTCGATGTTGCCAAGCAGTCAACAGTCCCATGATTCGATCGTAGTAGCTCGCCAGAAGAAAAGGCGACGACTGTACTCTAATTCGGCACTTCCAGTTGATCACCCTGAAGCACTGGAGGTACCAGAATCCCAGCTAATCCAAGACTTGATTGATGCCGCTATACGCTTATCAGTGTTTGGAACACTGAGGGGATCGACAACTGGCTGCAAGACTAAGGCAAACACCTTTACTGAAGGACTGGCTGAAGTTGCTCCAGCTTTATGGCGTCCGGGGTACATCGCTGTGCGCGACCCCGGCGAACCTTCGACATTGTTACTAGCTTACTGACCTTTCGGCAGGCAATGATATCACGAGCGCGCCTGATACCTAGCTTGAGCATGTCTCTCGGTCGAGCTGGCTCGCAAGCACAGTCCACGAGTTTGCAGAACAAGATAGCGACGCTGATCAACCCTATGCATCACCAGACTGAGCGCTCACCATGCATCGATTCAGGTAGCACGCTTGATGCGAGCAACGTTGCCATGGCCATGGCAGCCCACAACTGGATCTATACCCAAAAAATGCTCATGTCAAAGTCAGTACCTAGTTTAAATCAGTCTTTCTGCATGCCCGCGGTACGACTTCGAATCGCTACAGAAGACAGTGAAACTGTAGAAGTGAGTGGCACAAAATTGTCCGACAACACAATCGACAACACATTCGGTTTTACTGTTCAAACGTCCACGGAACGAAGCCTTCCGAAACTATGTCCCGACTTAGTCGAGGCTACAGACGATGACAGCATCCTTCTTCCTGAGGAAGGAGGGCTCACAGCTTCAACTCCTCTGTCATCGAGCACTCATTGGGAGGTCAACAACCCGGAGACACTTTCCCTGATTTAGAACCGGGAAGTGGCATCAAACATCTGCTCCAGCACGAGGCAGAGCTCGAAGAGTCCTACAGTTATACTGAGGATATTGAATCTAATGGTCGTTATGATCAAAGGAAATAGCAAAGATTGAAGACATTTTACAACAAGAAATTTTCCATCTGAACCCTTTTATCGCTCGTACTAGACGAGTCTAGATTTAATTCTACGGCAGCAAGGCTTACGAAGGTACTGAAATAGGAGCAGCTGGAAGCGCGGTGGGCATCAAATATCAAAGTATTTGGGCTGGCTTAGTTTCTGCTATCGCATTATACTGATCACTTTTAGAATATAAGGTTACAAGCTACGTTCATTGGCCATAGATTGCCCTATGAATCTATTTCGTATTTGAAAGCTACAAAGGAACAGTTCTAGGTTACTGGACATGACTGGTGGTAGATTGGTCAGTGTGGTCGGGATCCGCCAGTCAGCTCAGCGCTTCCTTAGGTTCAGCAGTGAAGTGGTTTGGAAAATATAATCTTCGTGCCTCTGTAAGTCCTTCGTGTTGAAAACTGAGATCCTTGACTCAAACCATCCAGCAATAATAGACCTCCTATAGCGAACCTAGCTCCGGAAACTCCATGGAGAACGTGCCAAAATGGGGCGATCGAGTGACCCATGTGCCCCTGGTTCGCACAGATTCACACTATCGATTAAAACTGACATAAACGAGCCGTCAAAGTTCGTCTTTGACCACTGGGTCAGCCCCATAGGACGCTCACGCTAAGAGGGTCGATTGCTGGCTAGATGCCAGCTCCAGCTCCAACTCCAGTATGCGGCGAGCAGAGGCGCTTTGGAAAGCCCCTTGACATTTTCGACAAAGCATCATCATAGGTATTTTGTGCCATTTCTCCCATTGACAATGCTGCATGCGATCGTGGGATCGCTGTTTTGTCTCGCCTCAGTGATGTAGCCATTTGCGAGCTGCACACTATAATGACTTAAAACACAGTAATTGAAAATCCTAAACAACTACGGCACGCTTTTGCACAAGCGTACCATTATCCGATAAAGCAAAGAAAATATCACGACGCAGGTCCCTGCCACCCTGCTTCCTGACATGCAGTAATAGTCCAAGCACCTGGTCGCGGGAAAGGCTGCGATCTACCGAAGCAGATCATCCGACGATCGGTAACGACATTGGCTGCAAGAACGGAATGATGTCTTGCAGCAACGTTTGCTCAAAAGGCACTTGGATTGCGCAAGTTTCTCTGTGTACATGTCCAGACTGCAATAAAAGAGAAATAACATTCACCAACAACTCTTCCTGACTCGAGCACAGTAAAGCGTAGGTGCCACGGTGCCAGATTCACCAACGCAGCGCAATGTTCAGCTTCTTTATTCGACGGTATCCAATCATACTTTCAGCTCCCGTGTCGCTCCGTGCATGAGGTCGATCTTGCATGCTCTACTGCGCAATCGCTCGTCTATCGTGTTGTCATTTCGCGCATGAGGGGCGGCACGGCGGTAACTTCATCATACTGAACCTGACTTTACAGCCAGTCGGACCCATAGGGGCTTGCTTAGCATAGTCACTAAGATTCAGAAGACGGCTGAGTTTCTCGAGACCATCACTAAAGCGCTGCGGGGTAATCCGATCGCAGATCCCACTTCCAAGTTGCTGGGAAGAAGCATGTAGCCTTACAATCCTTGTCTATACACGCTCTTATCACCTCGTCACTTCACATTCACAGGGACTGCTTTCAGAGTTGTCGTTCAATGCGAAAAGCTGCCAATTTACTTCAAGTGGAACAGACTAGCGAATATTCCTGGAAGGCTTTTTTCCTCTGCAAGTCGGCGAACTTTTCCAGACCACAGGTCTCGAATCGGGAGCTCGAGTCATAAAACGGAGAATCTACTCGATTGAGTCTTGAGTGGTTCTAACAGCACCACAGAATGAACATTTTTATGACGCTGGAAGCTCAATACTGAAGTTGTTTCAACAGTGTCCGGTACATCATTGGGCGACTCGTTCTCTTAGCGTTGACGTCGAGTCACGTCCGGTGGTACCGTCAGTTTGCGCCTCACAGGTAAGATTGGCGGCTTGCGAATTGGCGTGGCGTGGCTAAGAATTGATCAAGGGTAAGATCAAAACGAACCCAGCCCTGAGAAAGGACTGGAATCCCAAGGCAATGAGCTACAGCAAAGGTAACGCGGTCGCGACTTCACGGCGAATACCGCGAAGGTTTAGTGACTGTAGACTACCACTAGAAAGAAACGTATGTAAATCACCCTTCTGTACACCATGAGTAGTGAAATGCCCAGGTTCCATCTCACGCGAACAGCCAATCTTCACATACCTTGTCTTGCTTCTTCCTTTCGATTTAGAGGCTTGCAGATCTCATTCCTTGATATCTGCTCAACATACTTCACTGAGTTCGCGTAGTTGAAAAGCATCATCTGCCTCAACGCCCGCCCCACTATTTTCGTTGCCCACGGAATACCAGTGCAGACTTTCATCTCATATTCGGGTAGAAACCGCCGGAATATGGAAGTCGTGTAACCGAATTCGATCACCGCAGCTACTGTACAACTACTACGAACTCGTGTGTGCACCACGTCCCCCAACTCATATATAAGCGGCGGGTACAGACATCAACGACGCAGCCTTGGGTCTTGCAGCCTATTTTGGTACGTCTTGTTCTCCGAGTCGTCCGTTCTTGGTTCGGTTTCATGGAATGCACTCAGTTGACTTTGCTGCAGGCCCATCATATCTTTCTCCGCCGACAGAGTAGATCACGTTCCCACCAGCAAATATGAGCCAGACAAACATTATTTGGGAGAAGTACCCTGTGGGGAGTCGACCTAGTATACACTACATTCCATACATCATATTCATCTCCTATATTGTCAGTCTGATCGGCGCATTCACAACAGTCGAACTCCTGCATCGAAGACAATCCGGTAATACATGGCGAAGCTGGTAAGTCTCCAAGAAACAGCGAGCTTATTTTGACCAAACACCAACTCCTCATCTTAGGGTCCAACTCGGCGCCTGTTCCGTCTCGTTCGGTCTAGTAGCCATCTGGTGCATGCACTTCGTCGGTAACAGAGCCATCGTTCTAGGAGATGGAGAGTTCGAAATCCAGCTCTATTATAACGCGACATATACTGCCGTTTCCGCCGTCCTCCCAATCGTCGCCGTCTTCATGGGTCTCCTCATAGCAGATCGCTTCTACAAATCGAACAGGCGCTCGACCACCCGTCACGTGGCGCTTTTGTTCTGCGGTGTGTGCACTGGAGCTTCCGTCACGGAGATGCATTACCTGGGTAATAATGGAACGACGAACTATCAGCTAGAGCCGAGTCTCCAGTTCATTATCGGTGCTGCTTCCATCGCGATCATCGCTTGCCTCGTCGCATTCGGGTTGTTCTTCCACTGGAGCGGACACTGGATGAATAATATCTGGAGGCGTGTCCTTGTCGCTTGTTTTCTGGCTGTAGCTGTGTCAGGGATGCATTGGACTGCGGCTGCTGGGACGGCGTATGAGCTTAGGGGATATCACACTGGCTCAGGACAAGCTCGCAATGTAAATCTAATCATTGCTATGTGTCTGGTAAGATCCCCCTCAACTGTTATTTACCTAAATTGAGCTAATGAACATAGTGTCTGAGTGCTTGCGTGGTCTGCTTTGCTATGGGATTCCTCAAGCAAGTTCATATAAGAAAGCTTAGGGATCGTGCAGAGCAGGTCGTTCTTGGTGTTGCGATGTTTGATAGCGATGGGAAACTGCTCGTGACTCCCGCTGGATTGTTACCTTGTCAGACCATAACGAGACAGTTCCATCAACGAGTGAGTACCCCAAATAATATCGAGTTCGACTTCAAGCATGAGCCTAACATGCTATAGACTTTTGATGAGGATTTCAACATCCGTCACCCAGTATTCCAATGGCTATTCAGGGTTTCCCGTAACTGGAGCGGTATCGTCGATCTCGTTCCTTCTATGCGTGAGCATCTTCTACATACCGGATATCTACAATCCACTACACCGGTAATGGGTGGCACCAGCCGGTCATCCATTGGCACGGAAGAGAGTAGCAGCACGAGTTACTCAGCCGTCTTCCGGGAGATGTTTTGCGTAACGGCCCAAGATATCGCCAGAAGTATGGAGACCAGACTACAAGACCTTGGTCATCTCTATGAGAATGTTGAGACGACGGGCACACTGCTGAATGCGAGAACTCTGTTCCTCAACGCTCAAGGCAAACCTATACTTGCGGCGGATGTGGCAGAGCAGGTGGACGTCGAAGCTGGATTGGCGAATCCTATTCTCTTCGGTCGAGGGCAACTCCTGGTCCTCACACGCAAGGTTGGGACGTCTGAGGCCAGTCGACTACAGAACATCGGATTCCGCTTCGCAAGTGTCGATCAGATTGGCGACCACTTAGCCCGGAGCCTGCAAATATCGCGCGAGGATCTCTCCAGGCTAATGGGTCGCCTACAATCATCTTGCGCAAGAGAACCGCTGATTCCTCAAAAGGGAACCTATGTCGCATCTTTCCTGCTTCAACCATCACCAGTCATGCAAGGTCTAGATGTCATCGTGCAAAGGTTGACTCCTGACCGACTTCCGATGGTGCAATTGAGCAGTGGGGAGCTTACTCCAAGGCAGGTGAATCTTCTTTCGATCTTTAACGGGAGCACCTTGAATGAATGTCTTGGAAGGATGGGTCGGTATGCTGGATCAGTTACCGAGGACGACATCTTCCTCGACAAGTTCCGCCACAGGATCCTAGAACTGGCCGAACTGGTCCCAGAAGCCGCGCTGCGAGAAGCATACTTTTCAGCCCAGCAACTGGACATTGCGCACGGAATGAGTGGCCAAAATGACCCACAGCAGGCGACCGTCTTCGCTTTCTGTGGCATCAAGGAGGTGTACAACCAGTCTATACAGAGCCCTACACTCCAATGCGTTCCACTGTCATTCTTCCGGTCCAACCTGAGGTCGTACCCTGGTAGCCCCGACCACGCGATCCTCGCGCACAAAAACCACAAGGAATTTGGCTCACTCCACGCTTCAACCGCCGATTTCAGCACGAACGCCTCACGCAAAGGATCAAAATGGACAGCACTTTTCCGCGCACATAACGACGTATCAAGCTCCATCTCCAATATCAGTCCAGATAGCAGTTCTGAAAAGGGCCTAGTCAACACGCCTTCGATCGTGGCTGATGGCAGTGTACCAAGTCACCCGTTCGGTGGCATCATGATCAGCAAGGATGTCACCATCAGCGAGAACCAGAAAGATAGCCTATGTATGGAGCTGAACGACCTCGGCGTGAAATCCGAAGCGGGTATCGCCGATGTCGAACAGCAGACGGTGGCGGACCGCCTTATGGCTATCACAATGTCCTTTCGAGACCCTCATGGTGGAGGAAGGGTTCTAACGAAGGACGGAAGGCGATAATTTTAATTTCATAGTTGATTCTTCTATTGACATCGGTCTTCTATGTAATGGGTAGTCGGCGTTTAGAGGCTGAATCCAGTATACCCCGGTAGGAGTTTGGTATTGTTTTTCTTCCTTTTGGCATCAAAAGCAATGCGGACGGGAGAGATGACGCCTTGTACTTGTGTGGTGCCGCATTGGGGCTTGGTCTAGGCGGCGTGCGGCTGTTATGTATTATGCTGTACAAATATTTCATCACGAGCGGGAAAGGTATAGAATGGATGAGAATATGACAATAAGCAATCGATTGATGGGTCGAATTATGTTGGTGTCTCTCTGGAAGCGACGCGGAGGTGTGCAAGGGCTTGGCGATCTAGTTATAGACGTCAACACCAGCCTAATTACTAACAGTAAACTTTTATGCGATTACCCCACGGGCGTTCTCTTTGCGTTCACCCACCTTTTCGAATTGGGTTTACCTATGCGAGTATTAATTGCGTTACCGATCTCGACATGAACATCTTTTTTTAGCAAGCCTCACAAAAGAATCCCGCAAATCAAGTCTCTTTTCTTATCTTTTAACTATCTGTACCGCAAACCCCTCCACCTCCTCCACAGGACACGCATATTCAACCCGCCACTCCCCATACGTAAAATACTTACCCCACGTGCCAAGGGCCTCTGGTAGGTATTCCGTGCCTTCTACCTCGCGAAAGAAAAGAAAAGAAAAGAAAAATGTCGCCCTCACACGCTCTTCGACCGCTTGCAACCCTTTCACCACCCTCAAATTCACGAACATGGCAAACTGCGCCCCATCCCACTCAGCCTATCGTCGCGACCGCGTGCTCCGACCGCACCGTGCGCGTCTATAGCCTTACATCCTTCACCCTCCTGCACTCGGTAACAGGCGGACACAAGCGAAGCGTGCGGAGTGTAGGCTGGAAACCTGGTGTTAGGGGGCAGAATGTGCTCGCGACTGGTAGTTTTGATGCCAGTGCGGGGATATGGCGGCGAAGAGAAGATGATGGCGTGAAGGATTTTACGGGCCGAAACACTGACGACGATAGCGAGGAGGAGGATGACGACGATTACCAATTCGCGTGCATACTCGATGGACACGAATCGGAGATCAAGTGTCTTGCTTGGTCGCCCACAGGCCAATATTTGGCTACATGTTCACGCGACAAGTCGGTGTGGATATGGGAAGAACTAGAAGACGACAACTTTGAGACGGTCGCGGTGCTGCAGGAGCATGACGGCGATGTTAAGTGTGTTAATTGGCATCCCGAGGAGGATCTACTGGTCAGCTCGAGTTACGACGACACTGTGAGGCTGTACAAGGAGGACAGCGATGATTGGGTGCAGGTGGCTGCCATCGACGGGCACAAAATGACGGTGTGGTGGGCCGAGTTTGAGGGCAGCGGGACGGCGAAAGTAGATTTCAGGAAAGAGAAAGAGGGACTCGACGAAAGGCAGACGAAGCATTTAGAGCTGTTGGGACAATCAGGACCGAGATTAGCAACGTGCTCGGATGATTGTACGGTGAGGATATGGAGGCGGAAACCTAGGGAACGACACGATGGCGGTGGAGCGGGCATACCCTCAATCATCCGCAGCGCCGCTATCGACGAAGACTGGCTGCAGGAAGCTATACTCCCACAACAGCATTCTAGAGCCATATACTCGGTGTCATGGTCGCACAGAACCGGTCTCATTGTGTCAGCGGGCAGCGACGGGAAGATTATAGTCTATAAGGAGCGATGGAAGGCCTCTACACCTTCAGATACGACGAACGGTGATGCCGAGAAAAATCAAGATGGGACAAGTGGGCAGGTCTTGACGGAATGGGAGGTTGTTGCTGAACTGTGGGAGGCGCATGGCGTATTTGAGATCAACCATGTGACTTGGGCGTTGAGGAGGGATAGGGAGGTAAGGTGGGATGGTGAGGAGGTGGTGCTAAGTACCGGGGACGATGGGGAGGTGCGGGTTTGGACTCTGGATGAACTGGGTGTGGATAAGGAATCGGAGCCAACTGTTGTATAACGCCGGTATAAGATTATGCATTTCGGGATCTGTTGAATACTGTGGAGAGTGGCCTTCTTGTGGTTTTTAGTCCGTCGGAGAGGTATCTAGATACCCACCTACCGCACTGCGGGAAAAGATCATTTTCTGGTATCCCGTTTAAGGCAAGGATGAGCATTTTTAGCGACCACGCGAAAAGAAAGGAAGATTTTTACAAAAGAGATTAGCACATTACTCCGTAGATACTGTGTCTTTTACAGCAAGTCAAGCAAAGCATCAAAATGATAGGGTCCTCCAGGATTGATCCCAGCCAGACTACGTGATTCTGATACGAAAGTAATCTAAATACGATGGGAGACGACGGCAAATGCACAATTTAGTGAGGGCAACATCGAAATGCCCAGCTAGAAGTGGCTGGCATGATTGAACATACAGACCCGCCTTTCGAAGCAGCAGAGTGGGAAAAAGGAGATCCCACCTACATGGTCACGTGAATGAGACCGTTACCATGATCGGGCGTGGAAGGCCGAGCTGAAACAAGACACATTATGTGTGGTCTTTCCAGTGGTGGGGAAGACATCTCCTGTGCATAAAGAGACGATAGAGTGATATATACAGTTACACATGCTGGAGCTATATATGCTAGGGAGGTATATCAGTTTGGACGAGTACCGAGTACGGAGTACGACCCTGTATTATGTGCTCTTGATGCGGTATTATTTAGTAAATGATTTAGATAGATATCTATCTAGTCCAATCCCAACGAGCTATTGTTCAGTATACATGCCTATCGTACCAGGCACGTGCTATGATGACTGGTGCACGCCATGGCTTTTACCGTTCCTCGCTGATTCCATCACCGCCAAGCAATGATTGAATCAGGGAACTGCTAACTAATGTCATTGTCAGGAGTTTTTTCCGCGTCACCATTTATTGTCACTTCAACACGACCTACGACGACTTCGAAGCGCCGTCATCTCAAAACGCGAAAAATCACTTCGCGGCCTTCGCATCGTGTCCATTGGATGATCTGAAGCGCTCACACCTGCCCAACACCCTTGCGGCCTGCACTCCTCCGCCGAACCAAGTCCGAGCACGAGCATAACACGCCACACCACGCCGATGCCACCTAAACGAAGGAGGTCCACCACCGTGTCTTCTGTCAAGGACTCCGCCATGGACGTGGTTCAGCCTTCTTCTGGCGACGCGTCCGATGAACAACAGGTCCAACCGAGGAAGGAGAGGTCGATGGACACGCATACTCCCGTGAAGCGGACGCGTTCCATGAAGAATTTGGACGAAGCGGAAGGCGACGCAGAGCATGAGGATAGCGATAGCGACCGTGCTGCTAAGAAGAGCAAGCGTGAGGAAGCCGATGGAGACCATGGCGAGAACGGCGAGGCTGGCACAATGAAGATGGCTCCGCCGCCAAAGGCTGGAATCGTCGACCCGGTGGGCTACAAGACAAACCCACCGCCGGAAGGACGCCCTGTAAGAATTTATGCGGACGGCGTCTTCGACCTGTTCCACATTGGCCACATGCGCCAGCTCCAGCAGGCCAAGACCGCCTTTCCCGACGTTGTCCTTATCGTTGGCGTCACTGGCGACAAGGAGACACACAGGAGGAAAGGTCTCACGGTGTTATCGGCTCGCGAACGTGCAGAGAGCGTGCGACACTGTAAATGGGTGGACGAAGTCATTGAGGACTGCCCGTGGATCGTCACCGCCGACTTTTTGGAGGAACACCAGCTCGATTACGTCGCTCACGATGACCTTCCCTACGGCGCCGATGAGGGCGACGATATCTACGGTGAAATCAAGTCCAAGGGTATGTTCTTGGTAACTCAGCGAACCGAGGGCCTGAGCACAACCGGCATCATCACAAAGTAGGCACCCTTGGCTTTTCACCTACTAACCTTGTCAATGCTGACCCGCGCTTAGAATTGTTCGCGACTATGATCAGTATATCGACCGCCAACTCAAGCGTGGCACTTCCCGCAAGGAATTGAATGTTTCGTGGTTGAAAAAGAACGAGCTCGACCTGAAGCGCAATATGGCGGAGCTCCGCGACAGCATCAAATCGAACTGGGCGACCACCGGTCAAGAACTCACAAAGGACTTTCGCCAATTCTGGCAGTCTAGTAGACCCGCGAGCCCGGCTAGGACGCCGACACAGGAGAGGACACAGCAAGAGTTGGCAGCGAGCGCTACGTCTCCTTCTGCGCTCTCGCGTCTGAGCCATCTTGATATTCCTAATCGCGGGCAGGAGCGAGGCTCATCCGAGTTTGCCGCTGGCTACAGTCTAGGACTCATCGGTGGGGTTCGTTCATGGGTAAGCAATATCTCTGACGCGCGATTGACACAGGTACTGATCTCTTCGCAGATGGCTAGAAGCCGGAGGAACCTAAATGACAGCAGACCTGAGAGCCCGTCAAGCGAAATTGATTCTGACGAGCTCACGGAAAACCTCCTACATGATCGCACTAGCAAACAGGCAACAAGCGACCAGAAAGACGTTCGCGTCTAAGCACCCCCGTATATCTCCCGTCTCGACCACGTCTTGTATCTCCTCTTTCGATATCTCATTCGTCTCGCTTCCCCCTTCTGTATCCCCCCACCCATGGTCAAATCACTCTGGCAGGCCTTCGCCCATTACAATGTCCTTGGGGCAATCGGAAGCGGCGAGCAGTGCAGGATCATGGCCAGAATAGCAATTGCCTACCTTTCTGTACTTTTAAAGACAGACGTGGCAGCGGAAAGCGGAAGAGAATGCGTTCGTCGTTGCCAATGAAGGTTGTATAACGGATAGATTGCGCTGCAGCATCTCGGCTTTACTGCTTGCTACTACTTGTAATTCTGGCTCTCTTGTTTATGTGTAACTACATGGCATTGTTTCCTTGACTCCGTGGCTTGATGGTGGCCCATGAGCAGCAGATTGCTGCTCTTAATAATTCTATCCTTATTCCTGATGGTCGGTTGCAGATTTGGGGTTCAAACCGTGAAGATACGAGCGATTGCTATGGTCCGGCAATCGCGAGCAATTTGCTGTTTTCTCGCGGACGTTTTTCTCTCATTTAGTGCGGACAATGGAGGGTCTGGAGGAGAAGATTCTCAATGTATTACTAGTCCAGAGAGGCGTGCTCACCAATCTACAGCTCGCAATCCAGTTGCTAAGGTACTTGCTGCATCGACCAAAGGACGGGTGACTTGTTTTGCTGTCCTGCGAGGAGATACGAGGCGTCACGGAGATCGCTATACATTTCATCGAAAACAGAGACAGGGAAAACATTGATAGTATATCGGTCCGTTGTTGCTCGCTACCATTGCTCGCCCGCTAAAGGCCCAACCCCTAGTACAACACAAGTACAATATATGCTACGAAAGCCGCCGACACCGAGGCCCACACGACAATGTGCATGGTCACGTTCGGCCTCTTCGCCTGCGGATGCCCTCCGTCGCCCTACCCCCCGCATATGCTACTGTGTCTCACGGCACTACACAGGCCGAATCACAGAGCGTGCCCAGCGGGACAGAGGATGGCGAGACTGACTACGTATCCCATGATTTGTGGGTGGTGTAGCAGTGTGGAGAAGGAGAATCGTCGGGGGGAGCGGAGGGGTAGGATGCGGGCGGGGTGTGTAAGGGAGTGGCAGCGGGATAGGGGATACCAGTAGGCTATGATCCGACGAGTAGGAAGGTGAGGGACTGAGTGTGAGGCTAGAGGGGTGGAGGGTTGAGTGCAGTTGTTGTTTATGAGATGATTTTACCAAAGTCTAGTTGTTGCGGACCCAACAGGGACACGAGCGACTACGTTAGGCTTAGCCTGCCAAAGGGGCGGGAGGCCTGAGTACGATAGACAGGCAAAACCCAGACAGTTGATAATATGGGGCGCAAAGGATAGTTGGTCCACGCTTCATCGTTCAGTTCCACTCGCCGACCGTCTTCCACTGTGGTGCCTCTGGCCGCGTAGTCTCCGTCCGGTAGTGATGTGTCAGTCCCAGCACGGCGTTTCTCACCTGCTGACTCTGCTCCAGCATCATCCTTTTTCCAGCATCTGCATTCCCCTCTCCCCTCACGTATATCATCTCCTACAGGTCGCCCTGGAGAAACGGCTGGTGCAGGTCCGAGGCATCCTCGGGTACATCGTCATCACTTCACTCGCTGGCTTCTCCGACAAAGCTGCGAGCGAGGCTGTCGAACTGATGACAGGATGAGGCGTCGATGGCAGCCGGCTCCACACGCACACACCCGATTCCACCCTTTTTGTAGACGTCGCAACGGGCTTGTTCGAGAGCTATAACAGCCGTCTAGAAGCTGTGTACCGTGGTGAGGGTGGGTGTGGGTGTACGTGTGTGTGTGTGTCACTCCTCCATTGATCAGCCAGCGAGATCAGCGTGTCTTCAAGATGAACCACCTACCACGGGAGCCGGAGCGGCCGGCGAGTCGTCACTTGCGCACAGTACGCAGTAGATGCACTCTTGTCGCGTCGGCGCCGGGGAGGCAAAAGCAACTGTGGTGCGTTCTGCAGCATTCGAGGCTCCCCCTCCCTCCA
Source organism: Helminthosporium solani (assembly GCA_022560085.1). NCBI lineage: Eukaryota > Fungi > Ascomycota > Dothideomycetes > Pleosporales > Massarinaceae > Helminthosporium > Helminthosporium solani. Next base: position 90,568 of record JAFISD010000080.1, read on the forward strand.
AATTTCGTCGCCCTGTTTCTGCAAAAGTGAGGCTGACGACCTTCTTCCTCTCCGTGTCTCCCCTAAGCGAGCATGGCCGGAATTCCCTCTCGATGCCCTCACGCCCACCCTTCCACCCTTCCAAGCTTCAACGCCTGTGCCCTTCCAAGCTCCAACGCCTGTGTGCTATCTAGCGGCCGCGGTAGGCCACCTGCGACGCCGTGCCATCTCACGATGGTCGGGAGTGGTGGAGCGGTGTATTCTGGCGGTGTGCTGCCCGGGATGGCCTGCACTGCTGCTTCACAATCACCCTGCGCCGCGAGCAACGGCACCATCATACATGCTACTGCGTCCGTCTGTGGCCATCCAGCCGTCCATCCATTCACCCCCATCCGCCGATAATAGATAAATCGTCTTCGCTCGACGCATGGTCAGCGCAGCCCGCCTTTAAACCAAGTACATATGCAAGGGCCCCGTCCCTCGCCCGCCCGCTCGCCCGCTCTTACACCTAATAAGCCGCAACGTCCCATTCCGCCATCCATCCACCCACCTATCCATCTACCATTCATTGCACATTGCACAAGCCAGACACACACAGAGAGAGAGGCACGAGCGAGCCAGCACCGCCAAAGTCTGTTTGGAGTCTGCAACCCACCTGGCTGCTGCGTCTCACCCTGATCTGACGCCGTGAGCACAATAAGACGTCTAGTATACCTGTTTGTCTCTCTTTTTCTCGTTTTTTCTCTCTTCCCTCATCTGGTGCTTTGCCTTTTCACGGCAAAGCTCTTTTTCATCCGAAGCTCTCTTTCCGGAGCTTCGTTCCGCAAACGTCTTGTCGTCGTGCGTTGCTTTCAACCCGACTTTCTCTCTCCTTATCCCGCCATGCCAACTGGGCATGCACCCTGATTCCATAATACTTTGGTCTGCTACTGTACCATATTCATCGCCACCGGCACACGAGAAAGGTAATTCTTTCCACAAGCGCGACTACCGACACTGTACCGCGTCTCGCAACTGTCTGTCTGACTCGGGTCGTCTGTTGGTTCATGCGATCACCCGAGACTCAGTCAAACAGCCGCGAACACGTTTCCAGCTTGTGTCCCTGCAAACTGCCCGTCTTCTTGTATGGTTTGGTGGCTAACCTTGACGCAGTGAAGACCAACACATGCGCTTTATCTGACTGTTGGCTTTTCTCCTCCCCCCTCCCCTTGCCCCCCTCCAGCATCTTGATTACTCTGCGTCCCTCACGCCCATCTACTTGCCAAAGATTTCCTACAATATCTACCAGCATCCATGAAGGCTCATCACTCACTACAGAAGGGCTGCGAGGGCTACCGTCCGCCCACTATGGGTGCGCAGTCGCCCAAATCGGCTAGCAGCAACACTTCTTATCTAACAACCGACACCTTCTGCCAGTTACCCCCGGCTTCAGAGGTAGAGAACATGACAGGGGTCATCAATGCCACAGGCTCAACGTGGCAAAGTACAGACCAGAAAGAGAGCAGGAGATGTAGTCCAGAAAAAGACAACTGTTCAAGCACAACGTGTAACACACATACGATAGAGAAGACGATACCATCTCAACTTGCCGAGCTACTCATGAACATGATCCCGGGAATGGAGGGTAAAGAGATGTGGGAAGCCTTCCAGGATGCGGCAGAACAACCACCAGTAACCAAGCAATCCTTGGGCGAGCTCGACATTCATAACATCAATGTAAACATCAAGCTACGACATGATGTCAACTTCGACAAGGATCTCAGCTTTCGACCAAATCTTGATGGACCAAAAGGGCAAGAAAAGAGGCAGCATTCAGACAAGTACTGGAGAGCACTAGTTGCCGAATTGGAGCTTTACATTGTGCTCTTTCAAGGATCACCATCAGTGTGCAACATCGATGAAGAGAAACGGGCAGTATTTGTACAACACGCGCAGAGGAGGATACCGAAAATGTTCGAGACTATTCACGACGTGGTGAAGAGCTTGGTGCCCGATCGGGATCATGCAAGGGTTGATGAGCATTTTGACGTGAAAATGTTGATGCAGGAAATCGCCCAAGGGGTGTGTAATTTGGTGAAGCGAACGGAATGGGTGGCCACCTTGCTCAAGGAGCATTGTGCGCCTATGCGAGACGTCTATATTGATAGTATGGTTGAGAAGACGAGAACTGGAGTGGCGACGAATAACTCTTGTTTGGTCGTAAGTGGTCTGCGGGAGTTGCTTGGCATACTCGAAGCGATGAAGTTGGTAAGGATTACGACTACCCCAACCATATTTGGGAGACTAACAAGATCAGGACGTCGCCAATCATCAAATACGAAACCTCAAAACATTACTCATTGATGGTACCGTCAACTTCGAAAGGCAGCATCATCTAGGTCGCCTAGTTAATAAGCAGTCCAAAGTGAACATTGAAGGTGCGGAGAAGTGGTGGGCTCTCGTCATCCGGCGTTCTCACCCCCGAAGTGACTCCACCAAAGATGTATTTCGATTTCAGCTCGAAAGCTTCACTCAAGCAGTAGTCGCGAGCTTGTTTACGCAAGATGGCCTAGCAGGGCTCCCTGATACGTTTTATCTCGACCAAGAAAGACTACGAGTGTTGAAGACCGAAGTGGATGATGTCATCCATCTTGAAATATGCTTCGACGTGTTCGCCCAGTGTCTGAAAGATTTCGGATACGGCAGGCCTATCACCAATACCTCCGAAATCCAACTCCGCACCGCTATCTCTGCCATTGTCGGCGAAGGCACTAGCCACTCCCCTCAACACTGGATGGATCATTCCGAAGCTCTCTCCCTAGAAATCTACCGCCAAACACTCCTCCTCTCAAACCGCCCATTTATATACGACCACCACAAAATCCAGCGAGCACGCCTTCTCCTCCAAGAAAAATTCCAACGTCTATTTTCCGAACCCTCAACCAAAATGCATAACACCATAGCATCAAAAGTCCAAGCCTGCATAAACAAGCACTACAACGCCTCCCCCATCGAACTCTTTAATAAGCTTGTCGTCTCCCCACCATCCTCCACCCCATTCTCTCTGGCCATAACGCCCCCTCAACCATCTAATCCGTTTTCTCCGTCCTACGATCGTGTCAATCACCTGGCACATCGTATCACACACATCACGCTTCTCCACTGGCGTGTCTGGGGTCCCATTGCCTACGTGCAGGAACACAGCGCAACCCCCGACACGTCACTCACGCCACAATTGCTACCTCCTCCAGTCCAACCGACCAACCAACCACCACCATCCCCCCTTCACACTACGTGGCCGGCATCAACAGACGACGTCGAAATGCACGAAATCCCCGATACCAAGGTCGCTGGCGACGGTGACGGTGGTGGTGGTGCTGGCAGAGACATGGGCCCAAACCCCGAATAACGTACCCTCTCCTCCCCTCTATTTTTTTTCCACTTTTCCTCCATGATCGACTTGATAGTGCCGTTCCTTTGCTTAATACCCCGCTGGCTTGCGTTTGTACATTGTAACGTAGCCTCACTCTGCTCTGCTTCGCATGGGAGAATCGGTTGGAGTTTTTTTTTTTTTTTTTTTTTCCTTCCATCTTTGGGTGTGCTTTTTTTTTCTTCTTTCTCTTCTTCTCTTGCATGGGGGGGTTTATGAGTGAGAGTGGGTTGGAACTTTTTTTCTTTCCTTTTGGTGTGTTGGTTTGTTGTATTTGCCTTTACCATTGCATTGGCGTGGCGTGGGCATTTTTGGGGTTGGGTAGAATAGCGTGTGTGTGTGCATGCATGTACGTACATGTGGTGTGTGTTTGAATCAAAGAAGTTTTACTTGATATTCACTATTCGAATTAGGCTTGTGGGACGGGTGTGGGTGTGGTGTGTGGTATGATAGTGGTAATAGTAACATTGCATTGTGCAGAGATTCTAGATGGAATTTGGCGTGTTGAGTCGTTGGGTAGTTGTATATGATACCTAAAGTACATAGCTCATAGGGGAAGGTGGAATTCTCGCCTTGAAGGATGTTTGTTGGTTGATTGAGTTTGAGTTTGATTGATTGATTGATCGATTTATTAATTCATTACTCAATTTTAATTCACAAAGACTACTACTAAATAGCGAGTAGATATACATGTATTAAATATTAAATAGTCAACTAGTTATTATATATTATATTATATTCTCAACCATTTCATATATATATATATATCAGCAGTAAATAGCTTTGGAATAAACATCAATGGCAAGTATATTAAATGTACGTATCTTGAAAAAATTCTATATTATATACTTTGTACTTGACACGTACACCCATTGATGGATTTCTACATACCAACCCACACGCCCATGTACACACGCAGTGCATTCTATTTTCCTCCCTTAACACAACAACCACCCCTCTCCCCTCTATCACCCTCCCCGGCCCCCACCCCACCCCGCCCGCCTCGTTCTTACCCCTCGTTCCAACTTCACCCAAGACAATGAAATACAGGGTATACACAATCTCTCTCCAACCATGACAAACGAGCAAACATGGCATAATTACAAACAGTATTCGCACATAGAAGCACGCTATTAGGGAACGTGATCAGAAGTAAAAAACGACATGGCACGGGTCAAATGTCGAGACAGGAAAAATTGGTGGAATAGTAAACGGCGAGAGATGACAAGAGATGACAAGAGAGAGAAGAAACCAGAAGAGTCCAGACCGCACTTTTTGTAGATTACTTGCAGACTCGTGTATGTACGTAAGCCTCGCTCGCTGATGGAGTGAACGCGGTGCCACTCTGCAGCGTCCCAACCCATTCTTCAAACAGAAAAAATCAAAGCAATGCACCATGAAAGGTAACACTGCTAGTGATCACGCGATGTGGGTCAAAGATGACCGTATTGGTGCTATGCAACGCAACAGATGGATGTATCGACGGATGTGAATGATCAAAGACCTGCCATTGAACGCCGCCGTGGATATATAGATTAAATTCAGGTAACAGACAAGAAATGTAGAACAACTAGAAGTTTTGGGCGATACCGCTATTCCCTTGCTGCGGGAAGACAGATGGGTTTTCGATCCTGGTGTTCCGCCGTGCTGACACGTCCCGTATGATAGGTTGCTGTGATGCGACATATTCGTTTGGATCGTATGGGCTGGCGTGGTAATAGCCTTGGTTGTTATCGCCGTAGTAGTCTTGCTGGTTATTTGGGGGTACCGGATATTCGCCTGAGTTGTCCGATCGTTCGGCTGCAGAGTAGGACGAGGAAGCATTGGACGGGCCGCGATGTACGCCACCTTGGTTATGGTTGGCATTGGGACCTGCACCAAGAGCACCAATGCCATCCGAGTCCATGGTTTCCCGGCGGCCGTGCACAAGAGGATCGCCAGAGTGGCTATCGGAATTTACTTGGGTGGGCGAATTAGGGCTGTGGTATCCTCCGGGGTTGCTGTTGCTATCAGAGTAGGCCATGCCGCTCGTCAGAGTGGTGGATGCTTTGCGGTTCGAAGAGGTGGCCGTGTTGCCCCATCCTCGGTATCCGCTCTGGTCCTCGGCCATTTCCGACTGCATGCCGACGGCAGGTAGAGTAGGGTCGTTGTTGGGGTTGAAGCCATACTCTTCGACTTCTTTTCTGCGTGCCTCTTCGGCGTTCTTCTTGGTCTTGCGCCGTCTCCACAGCAGGATACCGCCGATAACGAGCAGGGCTACGACAACGACGGGGACAACCACTGCAATTGCCGTCTTCCCGCCCGTCGTCAGGCCGCCATCTGCATTGTCGCCCTTAGGGTTCTGCAATCCTGGGGCGGAGGTGTCAGATGGCGAGGGAGACCCTGATTGGGCTCCATTGCCAGTCGGATTGGAGTTGGATGTTCTGGTGACGACGACGGTGGAAACCAGGGGTGTTGCGCCAGCCTCGGTTGGAGAGATGGTCGTTACCGAGGTGGAAGTCTGTGTTGAAGGTGGCGCTGAGGGTGCAGTCGTGGTCGATCGGGATGATGCTGATGATGCTGGCGGTGGTGGTGGTGGTGCTGATGATGATGATGGTGGTGGTGGTGGTGGATTACTCGTTGGAGGGGCCGAGGAAGGCGGCGCGGGCGTGTTGCTCGACGGTAGGTTGACAGGCGTCGACGAGGGGGGCGCCGTGGTGGGAGGAGCGACTGAAGAGGAAGGCGGTGTTAGAGACGGCTGCTGGGAGGGACTTTGCGTGGGCGAGGAGGCCGGCAACGAAGTGCTCGGCGCAGGCGCTGTGGAAGACTCGGTTGGACGACGTATTTCTGATGACGGTGGGGGCAGAGAAGTAGAGACAGAGGGAGAGACAGAGGGAGAGACAGAGGCAGGAGGAGGAGGAGGAGGAGGAGGAGAGGAGACTGAAGGAGAGGCGACTATAGGAGAGGCAGTAAGAGACTGAGGAGAAGGAGACTCTGAAGCAACGAGAGACGACGTACTGGATGTGTTGTTGTTACTCATGGTGGCAACTGAATACACAGAGGGAGGGCAAATATGCCTTCTGGGGGGGGAGTGGAGAAGAAGACTGATGCCACAGAGGAGCAACAGAAAACTGCGACTGGACTGCTTCGCCCCAAGATGATCGCTAGGGCTTGGGTATGTTAGAGGCTCGCGGGTCTGTGTCAGGCAGGAGCGACCGGCAACCGACGAGTAGGCGCGGACAAGGTGACTGTGAAACGCAGCAACGACTATCTAGTGTCCAGCAGCGTAACGATGACCCAAGTGGAGTACGCGGGAGTAGGACGGGTAGTGCTCGTATCGATCGCAGGACGTGGCGGCGCGGTATGTGGTTGAAAGAGGTTGCGCTGAGCCGTGGAGACTGGAGATTGAGGAGGTGAACTTGTTGATTGCTCGGGAGCCACTCCTTTCTCGCACTCGTCCAGGGATCAGGCAAGAGCGAGACAAGCTAAGATTAAGCCGGATTAAGGCACGCAAATTGGATGAGACGCCGCTCGCAAAACACACTAGATAGGTGGATAGATGGATGGGCGGAAGACAATATTCCCTCATCGTCGAGAGCGCCAATCCAGCTTGTCAGCAGTCCGGCCAGCGCATCCTGACCTTGCAACGAGCAGCGGAGGGGGAGCGGAGTTACTACGCCCAATACACCCAATGCGGTCTAGCGTTTCCAGGTTTGGCAGCTCGACACCAGCCCTTTAGCGCTACTGATGCGCGCTGGGAACTCGGCATGGTCGACTCTCACCCTCCTTTTGTCGTCCTCTCGTCGCTCTGCTCCAACGCCTTCTGAGCTTTCCATTCACATTGAGATCCGCAAGCCTTGCCCACGCCGGGGACAGTCGCGGGTGCAACATGTGCTGCTGTAGCACGACCCGTTCCAGTTCTGCATCGTACATCATACATAGGAGGGACTGGTTCTGCCGGCATTGCGTCATGTCCCGTCTCTCTCCTTGGTTATGTCCCTGCATTCGCGTCATTCTGCAAAATGCATCCCTTCACGCCCTAACTGATTGGATTGCCCGTTTATATTGCAATCGTCAACCGGCACGCTGCAATTGCTTACTGAGTCTCTCGTGAGAAAACCACCCATCACTCCTGGCCGGCGGTGAACATCAACATCATCAATACAGCTCTACTCCGTACTCCTCGTATATTAGTACTGCGTCCATATTCAGGACTACATTAGCACTCCGTAGACACTAGCATGTCAAAATCGGCGATGAACCTGTCACGTGAATTTGCATTCACTTAGATGAGATAACAGTAGATCTCAACAAATCGAAACTTCAGTGGCGAAAATATTCTTCCGAGACCACTGCAGCAGAATGCGCCACGGAACAAGGGTCCGTGTACATATGTACATACATCCATACAGACAGATTGCTAATGCTGCATACATACTGTATAATATAATACCCAAGTACCTTTGCACAGCACAACACAGGTGCGGCTGACATGCGCCCCGACGAGCCGCGACAATTCTATTGGGATATACACAGTTTAGCGCCAGAGCCAAAGCCGAGCCAGCTGAACAAAGTTTGCAATGCCAAAGGTTCCAACGACGGCATCGATAAATTTTACTCCACTCCGCACAATACAAGCCAATGCACGAAGGGTGCATCGACTATTGGCTAGGAAACCCTTTGCTCTAGTCTCGTGCGCAAAAAAAACACCCCCCATCCACAAGAGAACATTGACATCGGAGTGATCAGGTTACAGATGCGTGACGACCACACTTTGAAAATCTTATCCACAATACGACCATCTCCTAAATCAACCCAGGAATGACAGCTTTTCTCTTCCCTACCTTGTCCTTGCCAAATTTCTTCTCATACCACCTTTTCCCCTGCAGCGCCCTCGGCAACATGGTACTAACCTCATTCACAAGAAACGTCCGCGCAGGCGTACATCCCCAACCACCCACCATATAATACCCTGCCCACTCAATCCACTCACACAAGTAATGTGCAAACAACACATAGGCAAACAGCCCATTCTTCGGCAACATGTACACTTTGTCCACCCCCTCAATTGGCGTGCCTAGCTTCTCCGCTTCAGCACGTTGCTTGCGGTCTGCGGAGCGACGAATCTCGCGCAGGTCGTCGTCATGGAACATGTTTCCTAGAAGTCCCCAAGCCCAGATCACAAGCCCAATCACCATAGTCATAGAACGTCCAGCCCAGTCAACATCGCTCGTTGGGCCATATCCGGCGAGCCATCCCGCGATGGAGATTGAGTTAAACAGTTGGAATAAGAGGGCCATGGCCCAGACGAGGGGGGACATGGGCGACATGCTAGGGTTAAGAAAGAGAGGTGAGAGGACGGCGCGGTAGATGTAGTGTATGACCTGAATCATTGTTATTACGTGTTCCACCTACATCGTGATCCTGTACAGAACTTGAACGTACAAAGCAACCAGCCATAGTCCAATTACCCCAAGGCAGCGACTCAATCCCCAGCTCTTTCGGAAGGGCAACCATGATGTAGCCGAGTGTAATGAAGCCTGCAGACTCCATCGTGAACCACCCCCATTTGCCGGGAATATTGAACCGCGAGTCGTCGGATGTTTTGCCCTGAGGATACCAATCTATGACCCATTGGAAAGCCGTAACCTATCCACCCTCGCAATCAGCTTCCACTCAGTCCAAAAGTTGGGTTCGCAACGCGTCGCCGTGTGCGTACCACGGGGAAAAAGCTAAACATGGTGCATGTCCATTCCCACGTCTCACGCGACGGTGGAAGGATGCCTTGTATGATCGCCATTTTTTCAAGCGCGCAGCCACCCCAAGTCTAGATTTCGACCTCTAGAGAGTTTGCGGATTGGGTTCTACAGTGGTGGTGAGGCACTGTTGCTGGCGCACCTCCAAATCGTAGTTCGTGTGGGCAAACTCATGAGGTCATAAGTCGAACATTGTCTGCCAAGCTTATTGTTGGCTAGCGGTTAGTGAAAGAACTCCCCAAATATATAGCAATTCTACTGGGTTTATCCCTGAGGCGGTGAACATGTTGATACAGGTTGCGGATTGAGGCAAAGAAGGTAATTAAAGAAGGCGAGGCAAAGTATTCCATTGTTCTCTATCGACAAGGAACAAGGACTGGTTGATCACGCGCGAAGATAACTGCGCCGCATAGATTACCCAAGTATAAGCGCGAGCCAGTCATCGTATCCGAAGTATGTTTACTAATTAATTCAAGAATACATCTACATCCTGCATGTACTGAAGTGACAAAGCAGATAGAGATACGCCCAAAGAAAACTACAAGACCCGCATCTTACCATTTGTCCGTTCTTTTATCCTTCCCATCCCCAACACCCTGCTTCTCCGGCGCCCAACTGTCGTCGTCGTTGCTGTGCACCACCTCATGCGCATGCAACCTATTCTCCACAATCTCCCTTCCATTCACAAGATCGTTTTCATCCGCCCTCATGCCTGCTTCCTCGTCGTCCTTGGCAATCCCAGCCTTGATATGCCTGTACACAAGCCTACTCCTCGCAACATCAAAGTCCACTTCGACAAACCATAGTTCATTCATCAACTCTGCGGCTTCTTTCCACGGCGACTTGTTGAGCGAGAGATAGTTGCCCTCGAATATGACTAATCGAACCGATGGCCTTATAGCGATGTCGTCGGCTACAGGGTCTTTGATAGCATGATCAAAACTTGGTGCGAAGAGAGTCCGTGTCTCGGGACATATGGGTTCCCGTAGTTTTTTGACGAGCGTCAGGAAGGAGTCGCCGTCAAAGGTGAATGCTGCGCCTCGCCGGGCATGTGCAGAAATCGGGTCGGGCATGGCGTCTAGTTGGTCCCGGGAGAGGTGATAACCGTCCATGGGGATGAAGGCTGCTAGAGGGCTGCTGGCAGATGTGCCTGGCGACTGCTTGGCATGCATTTCATTGAGGCGGTTGGATACTATGGCTGCGAGGGTCGTCTTGCCGGAGCCTGGAATGCCGGACACGGCGATCATGTAGCGTTTGGAGAAAGGGACATCTTGGAATTTCTCTGATTGAACGCACTTGTCAACATCTCTTCTATTCGTGAAGATGAGGGGAAGAGCAGAATTCACCCCATGTTTGCGTGACTAATCGGTCGACTTGTTCTTGCATCGTTCAAGGTTGTGTACAGTTGTCTTTTGTTTCAATTGCTGGTTTGGTCAGGGGTGTCAAGGCCTACTTATCCCGCAGAAGAAACGTCTAATGCTAAGACATGCAGTCATGCAGCTTGCTTTTCCATCCCAATCGCTGACAGATTGTAGATCAGGAAATGCCCGCGTTTTGTGGGTGGGAGTGACGTCGAACCGCGGGGAGCGCACCGCACGTGAGCATGATAACAGGCGTGGATGATACACGGCATATGTAAACGTATTGCGTACACTATCAATGCAGCATTCGATGCCCTATACGCCCGAGGAGGCAGGGAGAAGGATTCATCGTCGTCGGCATGGAAGAGAGTGCCAGAGTGCTCCAGGTAGGGCTGACAGTGGCCAATCAAAGCCGTTGGCTGTCCGCATTTGCGTCCCCCCTGAGTAGTCTGTCGCAGAGCAAGCGCAGCATCTGACGAACTTCTCTCCCAAAGCCTCAGCTCCCGCCTCTCGATTGCCGGTGTGTGTCCAACATAGGTAAATGGCAAGCTGGGCAATCTGGGCCATTTGAGTAACCAAAGGCCATGCGGAAATCGCCCGCTCACACGCCCCGCTCTGCCAATTGAACGGCCATCTCCAACGACGCTCGCTGTGCCGACAAAACCGAACCCGCGCTAAATTGGGACCTGGATGCGACGCAAGCATGCAGCTTCCCACTTCTCTCCTCCTCACCGTCCTGACCTTGCTGCCGCCTGCCTTCGTCACAGCCGACGATGGCGCCGCCGCGAACAATGCCTCGCTGCTATGGGGGCCGTACAGGCCGAATCTGTACCTGGGCATCAGGCCACGGGTGCCGGAAAGTCTGCTTATGGGGTTGATGTGGGGGAAGCTCACGGGGGGAGAACAAGGTGCGCTGCGCTAGGCGATGCAATGTGCTGGGAGAGGGATTGTCTAATGTGTGTAGACCTTAGACATACATGTGACGCCGCCGACGGCATGGCTAGTTACGGCTGGTCCGCATACGATACTCGGCGCGGCGGCATCCAGACGATAGAAGACAAAGGCAACAGTATAGACATCACGACAGCATATGTAAAGAAGAAGGACGAAAAAGATGCGGGGAACTGGGCGCTGCGCATTTCGGGGAGACCACGAAAGAACGCCAGGTCGGGAATGAAGACTAGGATTGTATTCTACGTAGCCATGGAGGCTATGGAAAAGTGCGCAGAGTGCAAGCTGGAAGCGCTAGCGACACAACAGGGACAGGGCAACGACCAGTACGTAGAGACGGTGACCATACATTCGGAACATCCTGTGCTGGGGAAAGCGGAGATTCGTATACCACGCCCATTCGATGTCGATGGAAATGGGAAGCCCGGGGATACTGTGGTGAGGAGCATGAGTGTACCGGAAGGTCAGCAATGGAATGCGAAATGTGAGTACGGCCGTGGAAGCCTCAATACAATCATGTCAAAGTTCTGCGACACTTCTCGTACTTCCTGAACGGGAAGTGGTCGTACTTCGAACCCACGATTGTGCAGTGGCTTCCATCTCCGAGAAATTCCTTCGTAGTTACAGGGACTAATCATGGTGTGGAAGAAGCTCTCTTCATAGATACCCTCAATCGAGAAAACAACGTCTTAGCGAACCAGCCCGGCCGGGGCAATATGCATTTTGTGCAGTTGATCTTTCAAGACAGTTTCGAAGTAAGACAATTGAAAGAAGTGGTAGATGCAATTCTAAGATTCTGCAGTTCGATATTCTTTATTCATCATCCACAGCGACGACAGCGATGACTTGTAAAGCTCTCCATTCAACACTTGCCCACTCCATCACTAATATTTTTTACAGCCAACGATCTCTCCAGAGAACTTAATAATACTATAGATTCATTTCATTCAAAGTTCGCTTCAGTATTCGTTCCGCGACCGCCATTTGGAACCGAAGCTTACGCGTCATTCGGGAAAGCACTCATATCCAACCTGCAAGGCGGTCTAGGCTATTTTTACGGCGATGCCAAGGTCGACATGACCAAGAACGACGCAGTCGAAGAAACGGCGCCACGCTTCTGGGAGAAAGCTGCTGCTGCTCGTGAAGGTATCAAGCCCAAGTCGAGGGGACCTTCCGAGCTCTTCAGCCATGTGCCATCCCGTGCATTCTTCCCTCGAGGATTTCTTTGGGACGAGGGGTTTCACCTCATTCCAATATTAGATTGGGATGCGGACCTTGCGCTAGAGGTGGTCCGCAGCTGGTTTTCGTTTGTCGACGACGAAGGATGGATCGCCAGGGAGCAAATCTTGGGCGACGAAGCAAGATCCAAGGTTCCTGATAAGTTTGTCGTTCAGTATCCAAATATCGCGAATCCGCCAACACTGTTCTGGATCGTCTCAAAGGTTGTCGATGTGCTGCAGGGGGACGCAAAGTATGCCGGTCATCAATCGAATTATTTGAAGAATAAAGAGAAGGGACGAGAGTTGATCGCCGAGCTGTACCCAAAGATGAAGCGACATTACGAGTGGTGGAGAAAGTCGCAAGCTGGTGATGTAGAAGCCCACTCGCGACCGCGTGTAAACCTCGATGAAGGATACAGATGGAGAGGTCGTATACCCGATGTCAATCTCGCAAGCGGTCTTGACGACTACCCCCGTCCCGAGCCACCCAGTCTAACCGAATTACACGTCGACGCACTCTCCTGGGTCGGCGTTATGGCTGAGACAATGGCAAAGCTTGCTCGCTACACCAGCAACGAGGCAGACATAGTCACCTTCCAAGCCCAGCTCCGCAACATCCGGTCCAACCTCGATGCCGTGCACTGGTCCGAAGGCCACAAAATGTACTGCGACACCTTCGTCTCAGGTGAAAAGCACAAGTTTTTCTGTCCCAAAGGTTACATCTCCCTCTTCCCATTCCTCACCGGTTTCCTAGGCCCCGAACACATCCACCTCAACGCCACTCTCGACATTATCCGCGACCCAAAGCACCTCTGGACTAATTACGGTATCCGCAGCCTCAGCCCCGAGAACCCAAAATACAACACAAACGATAATTACTGGCTCAGCCCCATCTGGATAAACATCAACTACCTGATCATCGAACGGCTACTCGACCTCTCCCAACGCCAAGGCGCGCTCCAACAGCGCTGTCGCGAAATGTACACTGAGCTCCGTGCAAACGTCGTAAACACCGTCTACAAGTCCTACAAGGACACGGGCTTCGCATGGGAACAATACGATGCTGCGACGGGGACGGGGCAGCGAACTCAGGGCTTCACGGGGTGGACGGCCCTTGTGGTCAAGATCATGGCGTTTCCTGATTTGGATACGAAGGCTGGGTTCGGCGGGGCAAGTTGGTCTGCGGGACACTTTGGGAAGGAAGGCGTTAAGGGGGGTATTGGGTGGGCGGTGCATGAGGTGGAAGAGCAGGGGAGGTGGGGGGCTGGCGGGGTTTTGTTTGCGGTTGGGGCTATGGTGTTTTTGTTTGTGACGAGGAGGAGGTTTGTGGGGTGTTTGAGGAGATGGAAAAGGTCGGTTTAGGTGGGGGTGGGGCTTGGGGGTGTTTTTCTTTTTTTGGCTACACTGTAAAGACTGGAAATGGAGGGCTGGCTCTGGCTTGACGGTTATGATGTGAGCGAGGGAGGGGTGTTTGGTGATTTTGGTCATGGTTTATCATCATCATCATCATCATCACCACCACCACCGCCACCATATTTGTACTTTTACTAACATATACCACCGGACCCAACCGTTCAATATAGACAACCTTTTCTCATCTCCTCATCGCCGACAGAATAATAGATGGATAGATGGACGGACGTACGAACGGACGCTTTGGACGCTTTGGATGCCTTGGACGCTTTGGATGCCTTGGACGCTTTGGACGAGCTATAGCTATTGTTTCGTGTAATATATTCGTTTCGATTTCACGTGTTATTTCATTGTATGGTTTCTTTCCTGTTCTTTCTTGTTTTTTTTTTTAATTTTTAATTACTTTGGATGTCGCGTGCAGTGTTTTCGGAGCCAAGGATAGGGAAGGGAAAGAGGATGGATGGGGATGATGGACATTACATTACATTAGATTAGACTAGACTAGACTAGACCAGACTAGACCAGATTAAACGACGAGTGGATATTGGATAATAGAAGGTGGATGGGTGGGTGGGTGGGTGTTCTGAATGGAGTACGGAGTCCTTTATACCGAGCTACGAACAGCAAGATCAACAACGTAGATAACTATATAAAAGGAATATATATATATATATATATACATGTACATTAATATATAAATCATACAAGACAAATCTACATCCAGATGTGTCTTAGCAAAAAGACATGGAGAAAGATTTGACCCACTCGTATAAACTCCAAAACCACATCAAAGTCGATATCCTCAAAATTGTTCCATGTGCAAGTCCGGCTCCATAATTAATCAGCAGCAAAAGGAGAAGCGTGTACAGGTTCAAAAGTCATGACTTTCATAGATTACACTACCAAAGCCTGCACATGTAATGCAGCCGTATCTATCATAACTCTAATCGATGCGTATAAATCGCACACATCTAATCTACCTGCACTGCACACGTAGATGGGCTGGAGGAAAATGAGGGTATTACAAACGCGCCTGATATGTAAACGCCAATACGTATGCTTGTCCTTCTTCTTCGTCTATCGCTTCCCCAGACACGCTAAGATGCCTAATCAGACCAATTCGACTTTTTTGTAATATCCAAATGCCCAAATGTAATTAGTGTACGCCGACGTGCATTCCGTAGAGGGGAATGGACGTGTTGAGATCGCTGAACGCGAGATGGAAATAGGAACCGAGAGGGGGGTGGGCTATGTAGGAAGGAATATGTACAGTTGAGCGAGGGATGTTGTGTAGATGGTGGATGCTGGAATCGAGAGCTGATGGTTATCGAGTCCGAGTAGTAGTGACGTTCGCCATCTATATCCTGATCTCCTGCAAAATCTTGCTGTCTTGCTGCAATCTCAACAATTCCCTCTGTTCCTGAAAAGCCCTCCTGCTCATCTCGAGCACCATTTCGAAACCTTCGCGTCCCTTGGCGGCGTTCTGCTGGAACCGTTCGACGGTAAACTGCTCGATACTGTTCCGGATCTTCTGCCAGCCGCCACACAGGGCCGTGATTTCGGCACGCTGCGTGAAGTTTGTCTTGGTCGAGGGCGAGGTGGCCGACGGCTGATAGATGCAAGTTTCACGGACGTTGAGGAGATCCGACCATGTCATGTTCATGGAGCAGAGGGTTACGCGTTTGGCGGACGGGTCGACATAGGAGGTTTCGTAGACGTGCGACGTGTCTTGGCCGCCGAGGATCGTATTAATCCATTTCGGAGTGGATTGGCGGCAGGTTATCAGGCGTTCGGTACGGAGCTGTTGATAGGGTTAATGGAATAGAAGACGGAGGAGGCTGCAGGGCGACACTCACGATGCCGGTGTTGGGGTCCACTGTCCGTGAAAGCGTGTCGACGGCAATGACGTGCGGCGTCTTCTCGTTCCACGGACCGTACTTGCGCCAGTTCGACGTCGACACCTCTTCCCAAGAGTAGTCGAACTCTGTGCTCTGCTGGAAAATCTTCATCGTCGCGGTCGTGCCGTGCACTGTCGGCGCGTGTGCCTTGACCTTTGGGGACCGGTGCTGATGGCTTTTTCCGACACGCGGGTTGCGATGTATTCGACGGGTTGATGAATTGACGATGGTGGGCGTGAAGCCGTGTTGTTGGGGGATGGAAAGGCAGCGAAAGGAGGCTTCGAGAAAAATGCAAGGGCCGTGCGAGGCGGCAGGAGCGATGCCGAAGAGAGTCACTGGTAGCCGAGCGATAACGATAAAGCTTGGCCAAATGAGTCAAACGGACGATGAGACAACTGCTCAAAGGGCGGTTTCGGTTCCGTATGTGGATATATAAGAGAGGGTATGGGCGAGTGTAAAAAGACTGCGCACGCGAGCAAAATACACCGAGAAAGAAAAGGATTGTTGTAAGTGAGATGCTTTGATAGTTAGTTATGGGAGTCTCGTCTCCTCTCCCACATGAAAGATCTGCGAGCCGGGAGCCAGAACATTTTCTTCGCCACTCGGCTCTCCACCAAAGAGAGCTCGCACATTGCATGACTAAGCCACACTTTGGATGTTCCCACCTTCCGCGATTCCCCGATGACGCTGACGTTCGGTGACATGGCGCTGTCGTTGGCCGAAGCCGGAGATCTGCGGAAGATGGATGATTTCCTGTCGCACGAATGTTCGGTAGATATTATATGAGGCTGTCGGAAATGAAGATCAAATACTCCGCATTTTCCTTGAACATATTGGCTACAGTGGTAATAGTACATTGTAACAGTTACAATCCAAAGAGTTGTCTGCCCCCTCTGACACTCAATTTGGAGTCCCTTGGCCGTGCATGTGTACGTCCCAGCTGGAATATAATACAGTACAAATACAGTCATGATCTCCAGTCCCAATGTATCCAGTCCGTCGCCGTTACATCGCCAGAGGAGGGGAGGGAGGGTATAAAACATCCATCCGCGCCGAGAAAGCTCGAAAAAGGCCAGATGATACAGTCGGAGAATCACTCGTCGTACTCATCCAGAGGCGCGACACCAGCCGCAGCCAGAGCACATTCGACTGCTTCCCTGCGGTCCCAAAAGTACTCGCGCATCCACGCCGCTACCATGTCCAGGGCTGAAATTGCGGAAGCGCTGCTCAAAAACCGTTCATGTCGTGTCCAGGGCATGTTGAGCCATGTAGTCTCCGGAAAGCGTCGTTGGAGATTTGAGAGTAAGGAAGGCGGTCCTGTGGCACGTTTTCGATGAACCAGTCCAGTTTGTGCTAGGTTGAGGATACCAGAAGCGATGCACATGACAGCTTCAAGTTCCGGAGAGGCGCATTGGGCGCCCAAGAAAGATACCGCCGAGACTGGCAGCTGCGTCGAAGAAAAAGATCCCGGGATAATGAGAATATCAAACTGAGGAGCGTTCTCAAAGGAATTCTGGTCTTGAGTCAGCCAAGCGTTCGATGGACGGGTGCGGCGAACGATGGGGGAGGGCATGTGGTAACCTTTAACTCCTTGCCAGACTCTCTCAGCTAGCTCCATGCATCATAAAGCAAGACCATGGGAATCCGGCGCGACCGAGAAGAAGAAGTGGTTTCTTGGCCAGGAGGCTTATGGCTCTATGTGGGTGGGTGTAACGATCGTGCTGGCTAATACAGCTTAGCTCACCGTCACTGGCATGCGAGCGCCCGAAGTGATGGGAAACGATCCCTCTCCCGTCTCGCTGACATATCGAATGTCGACCTCGTCTACAGCTTCGTCTAGAGCGCTCGTTGCTGCGTTCAGCCTGCTGATTCGGCCTCGACCAATCTTGGCCAGCACATCGACTACCGCAAGATCTAAAAGTTGGACTTGATCGTAACCGAGAATGAGGACACCAATCTTCAAAGATGATTTGGATGGTGGAGCGTAGTGAAGGTTAAGTTCTTCTTCCGAAGTAGAGGATGTGGTGCAGAAGTAAACTAAAGGAGCGGATAGAGGGTCAGTTTAGCCCGTCTAGAGGGAATGAAAGTACATGCTGCCTTGAACTGCAACAATGTACAATTCCAAAGCCATGTACCATGGACATGAAGGGTATATATATATAGTGTTCGCGTACATAAATCTGCCGACGACGGGAACGAAGTGTATCCTCTTGGAGTGGACATGGAGATATAATGGTATGACGGAAAGGTGACAACAACAAAAGAAGAAGGCAAGGAGCTCTGTACGCGAGACAGTGGAGTGACGTGGAGTGATGTCTTCACTCGTAGGCCTCAGCATGACTCTTATATGGTGGCTGAATTTCAGCCCTACGATGGAAACATTATATAACGACGGATCACACGCCGTGCTCCATGGGCAATAATACGTGCCGCTGCCCCCGTTTGTCTAGCTAGGAGCATCCAGCCCAGCTTCTTGGGGGGGCCTGTCCGGACGTTGTTCACGGTCACTAGGTTGAGCACGGTCAGACTCTTAGCAACAAGACGCGTCCACTTCGCTTTTTTATGCCCATTGAATTGAAATGTGACTCTTCTTCTGAAATTGCATTGCACACATGTGGTATAACAGTTGCGTATGCTACCTCCACGCCGTTGAAGGCGCTCAGGCAACAGCATTAGCTGGCTTCTGGTTGGAATAAGCCTCATCGCTTCCCTCCATCCCGTCGTCCCGTAGCGAACAAATCCTTGCGGGCGGAGAGTCGGTACAAGCGACCACGTCCATAGTATTCCAGCAAATGACTCTCATCTGATTAGATGGTGGCTGTGTGGCCCTGGCAATAGGAAGAAGTCGGAATGCGGATTCGCAGAGTTGCTCTTCTCAGGAAATCGATAAGTTGGGTTGGCCAGCCTAAAGTTTCAGGCACAATTCTCTGAGGGGCAGATGACCTTGGGCGCGATGAAGACCCGGGTCAGCTTCGACGCGAGAAATGAAAGCCGGTGATTCAAGCTTGTGCAATTGGAAATACTGGTTTGTTGGCTTCCGAGTCAGCATGGAGTCGCATCGAGTACATACCTGTGTGGCACGCGACTCTCCCTCTTTGTCTCTTCACCGAAGGCCGTCTCTGGATACGACAAATCCTTGAAAGCGTGTCTATTCTTGGGGTAGAGTTACGATATACTGACATTGCGTCACTCTGCAGAGTACTTCGTTTGGCCTTTGTTCCAACATTTCGCTAGATCCTACGACGGTTGCTTTTGGTGTTCGGCAAGTAGATCGCATCCTTTCCATGTGGGAGTCACGATAGACAACGAGCAATCTGGCATAACGGAACTGGAACACAGTACTTCAACATCACGACAGCATGAGCAACAAGGTGGAAAGTGGCATAACAATATCATTCCATTGATTCCGAAACTCCGCATGTCTAGGACCTTTTCCAACCCGAGTGTGCGACCCCGCAGGAGAGACTCAACCGCAGGCACATCGCTCACCAACAAAAAATCGGTGTCGTATGTATGTGTGTGTTTTTGTGTGTGTATGTACGTGTCGTGGTGTCATTGCCATCGCCTGGTATGCGCTTAGACGTCCCGTGGTGAGCCGTCGGCCTCTCCAGACTTGACAGTCTTGCCCGTCTTCTTGATCTTCTCAAGAACGGTGTCGTAGTCAAGCGACTCTTCGGTGACGATTTCAGCAGTCTGGCTTTCGAGCGATACGTTGTACGATTTCACACCTACGGGCAAGGTCAGCTTGGATGCGCTTGGATTTGCGCTGCGGCTGCAGTATGAGTGCGTTGCAGCGTGCGAGGACTTACCATCGAGCTTCTTGAGGACGCGCTCTATGGCACCTGAGCAGCCGCCGCAGCTCATGGCAACGTTGAACTTGTAGTTGTGCTCGGCCATTGTATTGGTAGAGGTGTCAAGATTCGGAAAGTCGGGTGGTATATTGTACGTGTGCAGCGGAAGTTTAGGTGGACTACCAGGTGTCGGAGATTCAAGTCAGCGAGATGTGAGTGTGAGTGTGAGTGTAGGTATGAATGTGGAGGATATGCGGAGGATTTGGGAGTATGTCCAATGTCTTGCTATATAAGTGTCTGTCCGGTGGGGTTGCGCGAGTTTCGTGGTGGTGTTGCAATCGGTTAGATTGCTCAATAGATTACCAACCTTAGCTGACATATCGATTCATGTGAGACCGGCTGTGTCTTACTTTAAAGTTAGCCACCGTCCGTTACCCAGACTTCAGTGTGTGCCCAGCGGTGGAAACTTGCTCATTCACAGGCACGTGACAGGATCCAATCCATCTGTTAGGAGTATCATTTAGCGGAATGTCTTGGCCTTGTTTCAAAGGTCCTCACCCCCCGCCAAGTTACTCTAGTAGGAGAGAACACTACTCCGTATATCTAATAGCTATACAACAATAGACTTACTATGACTTCCTGCAACTCACTTCGACTATAACTCACTACGACTCCCTGTAGGCTTACTATGACTTACTGTAACTCCCTATAACTCCCCATGGCTTATTATAACTAAGCTTTGCGACGTATAGGAGCATATTTATGGTATTCTCTCCTACAAAAGTAATTCAACGGGAGTGAGAAACTTTGAAACAAGGCCGAGTCATTCTGCCAAATTATGCTTTCAACAGATCTATAGATTGAATCCCGTGAATGAGCAAGTTTCCGCCCCTGGGCATACAGAGGTATGCAATAGTTATATGAGATGCCCCGCTAGATGGTGCGGCTCTGCCGAAAATGACCTGTGGGCGCTGGATGATGTGGATGCACAGATGAGCGTCTATGATGACAGAGTTTCTTTCAAGTACGTAAACAGTGCAAATGCACCGTACGTCCAGTCTCCTAAATGGGCTACAATATCCAATACCAAGTAAAAGAAACAAATAACAATGTAATAGTCCAGACTGTGTTTTCGCGTTCCTGGATCGGCGCATAGACCCTCCAGAGGCGACGTCACCCGTAACACGCCCCGCGTCTATGGTCCCCCGTAGGTGTATTCCAAGAAAACCACATGATGGCTTCGTGAGTAATAACAGCATCGCCGCCCACCAGCTTCTCAGCTTCAACTGATGCCATGACCAGCAACATTCTGTTCCTCCCCTTCCGTCGCTCGCATACCGTCAGTATCTCCGACGCCATCAAGCAGTACATAGCTTCCAAGTATGACCAGCATCCGGATCTTTTCACCGCGGACCTGGAGCACATCGAGAAGATGCGCTCCACAGCCATCCACGCACAAGAGCCGCACCCAAGTCATATCCCCAAGCTCCAGTCGTATGCCGCTCAGCTAGTATGGATCAGCGGAAAGTTCCCCATTGACATCGGCGTGGAGTTTCCTTGGTATCCGGCCCTGGGCTACAACACTAGTCGGCCATTGACAAGGAACAACCTGCGGTTTGAGCTGGCGAATATCATGTTCAACCTTGCCGCCATGTACTCGCAACTGGCCATGTCGTCGAACCGAAGCACACCGGACGGCTTGAAGGTTGCAGCGAACAACTTCTGCCTCGCTGCCGGTGTACTCTCTTACCTGCGGGATACTCTTCTCCCAGAGCTGCGAACGACGCCGCCGGAAGATATGGACACAATGACACTGGAATGCTTGGAGAAGCTGATGCTGGCGCAAGGACAAGAGTGCTTTTGGCAAAAGGCAGTCAAGGATGGGCTGAAAGATGCTACGATAGCGAAGCTAGCTGCACGTGTCTCGGATCTATACAACGATGCCAGCGAAGCGGGCATTCAGTCAGACTCGGTTAGCAGCGAGTGGATACACCATATGACAGCCAAACACCATCATTTTGCTGCCGCCGCACAATTCCGCGCTGCCTGCGATTGCTTGGAGAAACGTAAATACGGCGAAGAGGTGGCAAGACTACGAGACAGCTTGACTTGTGTCAATGAGGCGCTCAAGGAGCAGCGGTACATCAATAAGCTGGTGTTGGCCGATCTGAACGGCTTGAAAAATCGCGTCACTGAAGATCTGAAGCGCGCGGAAAAGGATAACGACATGATCTATTTGCTCCCTGTCCCGCCCAAGGCTGAACTCAGGATTCTCGATCGTGCGAATATGGTGGTTGCTAGAGTCCCTAAGGAGGTTTCAGAATCGAATACCATGCTCGGCGACCATGGCGAGCTTGGCCCTGCACTCTTCTCTAAACTCGTACCCTACTCTGTGCATCTAGCAGCTAGCATATACGTTGATCGTCGAGACCGCCTGGTGAATAGCACAATCGTAGATGAACTAGAACAACTCACAGCCCAGATTCACGATGTGCTGAGAAGTCTCCATCTCCCTGGGTCACTACAGGCGCTCGAGAAACCCTTGGGGCTACCACCGGGACTGGTTGCACATGCTGAGGAAATCCGGCAGCAGGACGGATTGAAGCGAATATTACGCTCGATGGACGACATCAAAACCCTGAAACAGAGCGATCTGGCCATCTACAAGGAGGGGTGTGACATTCTCAAATCGGAGGCTGCAGAAGACGAAAATGCCCGACGCAAGTACGGGACTGATCGCTGGTCACGGCCACGAGCTGAAGAAGCTGCTCCGAAACTATATCCGCAAATTGGGGAAATTGATGGGTATTTGAAGGCGGCTGTCAATAGCGATGGCGTAGTCGCAACAAAGTTGAAAGAAAATGAAAACCTGCTACGCCTGCTCAATGGTCCTGACTACGATCTCGAGAATTATGTTCCTAGCGGACGAAGGCCTGCAATTACAGGTGATGTCGAGAGGGAAGCTGGAAAGCTCCGGGGATGCTTCAACGAGGTTAGTCGCCTGGAGAGTAGGCGGCGACGCAAGATTGAAACATTGCGGACCAAAGCGAAACAAGACGACATCAGTAAGTGACACGCTCAACTCGACCTTCACTACGCTCACAGCCGTCTAGACCCTGAATTACTGCGCGAGGCTGCTCGCTTAGAGCGGGAGTACCCTATGCAGAATATCGAGGCTGTACAGTTTGAAAGCTTGTTCGATAAGCGACTCCAAAAATACGACATCGACCAAGACATGGTCAAGGAAGAAGCCAAAGAGCAACAAGAAGCCATCGTTCGACTGCAAAACGCCAATACGGCATTTGTGAATGCGCGACGAGGCGACCAATCGACCAAGCAGCGCGAACAGGCGCTGCAGAATCTTGAAAATGCTTACTACAAGTACAAGGAGATCATTGCGAATCTTGACGTTGGACGCAAATTCTACAACGACCTCGCCAAGATCGTGAACAGGTTCAGGGATGAGAGTCGGAGTTTTGCCTACCAGCGCAAACAAGAAGCCGCCCAAATCGAGAGGTATGTCACAAGCATGCACCTCAGCTCGAGATCAGTACTGACATCCAACAGTGATGTCGCCACTGCCATGAGCTCCCTCAATTTGCAGCAAGCCAATTCAAGCTCCCTACAGCAGCAACGACAAGTAGACGCGCAAGATCCACAGTACGGCGCGGATGCACACGTTGACGAGCCGCTAACTGCACCAATGCCTACACGGGCGAATATAGCACCGCAGGCTGGCATGTGGACGCCAGATGTGGGGATCCGATTTGCGGGTGTGCCTGCAGCGCGTCCTGCTCAAGGACCGGTGCAAGACGCAAGGTGGGACCCTACTCAAGGACTCAAGTTTGGATAGATATGTAGAGGCATGCATTGAAATGGTCGGAAGCAGCTCGGAATGATAGTTAGGTATATAGCTTAGTAACCGTTGTCATAGCGCATCCATCGATGCCAAAAATAGCCATGTGCTGTGATGCAATCGTCTATTGCCTGCAGCCGCGAAGCGACGAACAGGGCCTTTGGAAATACAAAAGATGTAGAATTGCGGAGGAACATTCCATACGCTTACAATGACTTGGGCAGAAACTCAAGTCTGCCTCGTCGGGTGGTTGACATGTGGGTCGGGGGCTGTGCAGATATCATCTTACCTTACGGAGTACTGCGTCCTTAGTATCTAACGTACATAACAAACGCGCGTGGATGCACTATTGTATCACTCAGTGCTGGCTCTTTGTGACTTGCAGATTCATGTGGGATTGTTTTTAGAATGTACTTTTGGTTTTGTTTAGCATGTAGATACTCTCTGGGCTTGCAGTTTGTGGCTTTCTCACACTCTCACGTAACTAGTGCTGAGAAGTAGTTACAATGGGAGCAAATGAACATGGCTGGCATGGCCCGCTGGTGAAATGATTATAGAAATGTATCATGTATCTGCCATGGCGTCAGATCATCATTTCACAACCCAAGAAAGGGATCGGATTATCTTTGACCCTGACGCTACCGTCTGGGATGTGGTCGCAGGGCGGGTAGCATGATACAATGAGGCTTTCTCACCTTCGGGCTGCCGTTAGATAGATTTCTACTAATGGGGCACTGGGGGAATGAGTTTGGGTGGACGTTTCATCCACTCTATGCTGTGAGGCCACTATGGGGGTGTCACGGTGTGTGTTGCTTTTGGGGTATCTACTAATACTGAACCACGGACTGCTGCCTGGATGTCTCGCGTGCAGTATGCATGGGCGCGTACATCTGAAACGCATTTGCTGGAACGCCATTGTACAAAGCTACGGATGCCCTTGACAGTGACACTTGGGCTCGGTGCCGTCTGTCTGCTCGCATTCACATTCCTACCCCCATCTCGTCACCCTACACGACTTATTTTTGGACACTTCATGCGCCAAACCCAATCAGGATAGGCGCAGGGCGGCTTAGCATTGCGACACCAGCGCGCTCTCCAAGCAGCACAATCGTTCACAGCCTCAGCCATCACCAGCCCCAGGAACTGTTTGCAGCGTCGAATAACCGCACTGAATTGCCCGTCGCAAGAGCACTGGCCTTCACTGTCGCCCGAGGATATCCTGGTCCGCGCGTCTTTACCTCACCCGCAACTCAGAAATAGCCACTCGTACACATTCACGCACCGCGACCATGGAGCGCGGACGGAGCAACTCATCCGCCAACGATATAAGACACGCCTCCGCCTCTCCCCATGCGCCCTTTCATCCTTCTGGCCTCGGCCTCGATCCCACCCTCTCAGACCCGAACGCCTTCAACCACCCAGTGACGACCGCGGGGCAGCAGCAGTTCCTCCCCCAGCAGACCACCCTCGACCCGGCCTTCCACCCGAACGCCAGCAGCGGTGACTTCAGCCTCTTTCCCGACAACAACAGCTTCGACACCTCCTTCCTCGGCAGCACGCTGGACCCGCAGCTGCTCGATTCCCAGAACCAGTCGGCGTCGGTGAACCCCTCCGAGCTGATGAACCAGATGGCGACCCAGGCGCATTCTCCCACTCCGCCGCATCTTCTCCCCGGCATGAACCAACGGAGCCCCAGCCCGCATGCGTCGCCGAATCTCAACCAGGGCGCCTTCCCTTCGCCGTCGCACTCGCGTCATGCCTCGTTGGACCCTAGCGCCGCGTACAGAGAGGTGCCCAGCAACGAGTGGGCAAACATGTCACAGTTTAGGGGACACCGGCGCACACCGTCGGAGACATATAGCGATGTGTCTTCGGCTCATGCGTCGCCGTACATGGGCAACAATGACAGCTTCGACCAC
Organism: Helminthosporium solani; assembly: GCA_022560085.1. Classification (NCBI taxonomy): domain Eukaryota; kingdom Fungi; phylum Ascomycota; class Dothideomycetes; order Pleosporales; family Massarinaceae; genus Helminthosporium; species Helminthosporium solani. The sequence goes on from JAFISD010000080.1 coordinate 116,100, forward strand.
GAAAACCCCTCGCCGATGCTCAATGCTCAGCAGGACCCCTCCCTCTTCCAGGAGGTCATGCAATTCGGACAATTCAATCTGAATGACAATCAAGCCCACATTAGCCCTGGCCACAGCCCGCACATTTCGCCGCGACTAATCCCGCAGCAGCAGGCACTCCCTCACTTTCAGCCGGGCAGCTTCGGTTTGGACCCCAACCTGAACAACCAATTTGTGCACCAGGGAATGGGCGCGTATCAGGGGCAGGGCGCCGAACCATTTCCGACCATTAACCAAGCGGGGCCTCCCGAGTTCGGTCAGGCCGACACAATGTCCCCACCTGAGATCAACATTGATTTCGCGCCGCCGTCGCGCCAAGCTAGCTTTGAGCCCCCAAAGCCCGAACTCCAGCAAGATGCGCTCAGTCCTCCAGATCGATGTAAGAAGCCGGTTGATGCTGCAAAATCATTTTCTAACCGTGAACAGCTCGGAGCCGCAATAGGATACGTGCCAAATCTGATCCGTTCAGCAGCGCCAGTTCTCGTGCTTCTACCCCCGGTCTAGAGATTGCCGCCCCGAACAGGTCATTGTCGCCGGCCGCTGCGAAGAGTTCCCGCTCGCCTTCTCCCTCTAGTAAATCCTCGCGCCGATCTTCTACATCTAGCGTGCCTCACCGCGACTACATACTCGACCTGGCAGACCCTTCACGACCGACCAACGTATTGGGAGACGGCTCAGCAAAGCGCACTCAGAAGCATCCTGCAACCTTCCAGTGTACACTTTGCCCGAAGCGCTTCACCCGTGCATACAACCTCCGGTCACATTTGCGCACGCATACCGATGAACGACCATTTGTGTGCAGCGTCTGCGGAAAAGCATTCGCTCGCCAGCACGATCGCAAGCGACACGAGGGTCTACATTCGGGAGAGAAGAAGTTCATTTGCCGCGGCGCACTAAAAGATGGCAGTAACTGGGGTTGCAGCAGGCGATTTGCTCGCGCCGATGCCCTCGGCCGCCACTTTAGATCAGAAGCTGGTCGTGTCTGTATCCGACCGCTCCTTGAGGAAGAAGCTCAAGAAAAGGGTGGATGGGAACACAACCAGCAAATGGACAACGGGAATGCCATGTTCGGGGGGCAAGGACAGCCTCAGGGCTTTCCCGGCATGCTTCCGAACCAAGGATACGATGCATTCCCAGCTGTGGGTGCGCCTCAATACCTCCCTGCGTCGTTGCTCGCCCAGTTCCCCGCGCTGGCGGGCATTCAGTGGGACCAGCTGCCTCCGGGAGCTCCAGAGGAAGTTGAGGGCGACATTAGCGGTAGGAGTAGCTTCGATGCAAGCAGTGGAGGTGAGCTTTTTGACGATGAAGGAGACTATCCCAGCCAACACGCCGTATATAGTGGTGGTTGGGCAAGTGATTACGAGGCTAACGCACGGTAAAGGCTTTGTATCTCTTTGATCTCTTATTTCCTTCGCTTTCAACCAGCTATTGCCTCCTAGCATAGCATCGACTCGCTTTCCGTACTTTTCCCTCTCTTCCATGATGATTTACGTACGATTTGGAACGAAATACCTCTTTTGATACCGCGCTACATCTTTCGATACCACTGTCCTTGCTGCTACGAACCATTTGAACGCTTCTTCCATATTTAATGCAAATGCAACGGGTGGATGGGGCTTGTTGGGTTGGGGGTGGGTTACTATACCCCTGGGACTTGATTTTCATTATCCTTTGAGAAGGGCGGGGATATGTGCGAGGCTTGGGGTGTCGTCTCTCTCTCATTTCTCTCTCATTCCCTCTTTCTCTCCCTGTTTTCATTGTTATTTGCTGTGGTTAGGTTGTGTGCGGCATTTTTTCTCCCTCTACGTTTGGAGTTGCTATTCCTCCTGTCCTGGCTGGGTCGGATTTTATAGACTGGGGGGAGCGGGTGGGTATAATAGAGTTTTTTTCTTATATATGAGTCCGAGGGGATGGATGGGTAGGCGGATGGGATACAGGAGCAATGTAATTCCGGAACGAGTAGCTGTTTTTTGGCAAAAATAAAAGGATTCTTGATTATGTTGATGTGGCGAATGTGGGGGGGGGGGGGGGGGGGGGGGGGGGGGGGGCCGGGGGGGGGGGGGGGGGGGGGGGGGGGGGGGGGGGGGGGGGGGGGGGGGGGGGGGGGGGGGGGGGGGGGGGGGGGGGGGGGGGGGGGGGGGGGGGGG
>JAFISD010000081.1:0-118277 GCA_022560085.1 Helminthosporium solani
TGGTGGCGGCATGGTTGATGGGAGTGATGATAGAGGACGCGTCTTGGTGGGGTGATCAGGTTACTGATTTGATCAGCTTACTGATTAAACACGTTAATACAGTTGTGCAGCTTTGGAACGGCTCAATGATCGTCGGGCGCACGAAAGCCAATCGAAAAGTATAACAGTAGCCGCGGCAGCCCTAAACCCTCCCCTTTGCACTCCTCGATGACCAACCTTTGGTCCGATCACCGCTCTAAACGAAACGAGCAGTTGTCTCGTTCCATTACGGAGGAGTACATATATCTGCGCTGCTAATGACATTGAGCTAGGAGCGGTTTGATTACGTGCAGCCCCGTACGGAGTACAATATATACACATGTGCATGTCTGGTAGCTTCCGGTCCGGCACCTCATACACGCGAAGAATGTTAATTTTTTTGTCCATCTATCTATCTACATGTATTGACTATCAACTATCTACATGTATTGACTACCAATGTACAGGCAAAGTTGTATTTGTTGTATTGTATCCATCCATCCATCCATCCACCCATCCATCCATCCATCCACCCATCCATCCATCCATCATTTATTGACTACTACATGTCCGTGTATTCAGGTATTCAATGTTGCACACACACATACTTGGAGCTCTAGCCCTTCTACTGGACCGCAGTACAGCGCAGTGTCGGACTGCCTGTCACTCACAAGAGGCAAGGTGGAGCTGTTTTCCTTCTCACCGCTTCCCCCTCATCGGCGCTACGGTACCGCAAAATGGATGATGAATCAGATATTCTAGACCTACATGTGACTGTGTCCCCCTCCCTGGTAGCATACAGGTTTGCCTTGAGTTGCACCCACCCATTCACCCACGTATGGAACAGCACGTCAACGCCATACACATGTAGTTTCGAGCGGAGGGGGGGGGAAAGACAGACATCTGTCCATGTACGGAGAGTGGGAGAGTAATTACAATAATAATACAATAGGCAATAATTAGGGAAATTAGAGATCAAAAGTTTAGCGTGCCGGTGACGAACATCGGGACTTGGATGCCGCTCGTTGGGTAACGACCCCGACCACAGTTTCACTAGGTAACCTCGCGCCTGGGACATGGATATTATATCGTAACAAGGCCTTGTGCTATATGGCTTTACAATACGATGCGGGATGCTGCTACCCGTTGCCTACAGCACATGATTTCAGATTCTTCTCTCGAGCGTCGTCATCCTCGCTTGCTTTCAATCTGACCATCGCACACTTCTCCCCGTTTACCCATCTTCGTGTAGCCGTTGAGACTTTACAGGTATCCCGATGACCCTAGACGAGTACGAAAGGTGAGCAATTAAGATAATAGTGTCTATTAAAAGATTCTATGTGGGGTTGGGCCGCGGACTCTACGTACTCACATGCTTTGATCAATACATGCTGTAGAACAAAAGATAATGGTACAGAGAAGAAGATGAAAATGATTCGCAGCGGGAGCGTATCCCTGGGATATGAAGATAGGAAAGCCAGACCAATGTGGCGGTCGTGTCTCCTGTGTAACCAAACGCCGTGTCTTGCAAAGATGCCGTGCTACGAGTCGTCTAGCCGGCAATCAGCACCCAGAGAAGGAAGACTATGCCATATCAGTTCATGCATCAAGGGACAGGGAACAGTACACATACAAATCATCAATACGCCGAACATCTTCGCAACGAGCCACCTGTTGCCCTGCACGCGGCTCCAGTACTTCATGAGCTCACGCTGTGCGCCTTCGACGTTGTCCACAACATCTTCCGTGTTGGCGTCGATGCGCTGAATCTGCTCGCCCTGTTCCGACACCATCTGTGCCAGCTGCCCAAATATACTGCCCAGCTCATTGATGGTGCTTTCAATGGACTCGATGGCCTGGCCTCGCTGCTGGATGTACTGATTTGGCGCCTGCGCTTCCTCCATCAGCATGAGCTGCGCATCTGACTGTTGGCGGCCGCGAGTGAGGGCAGAGGAGCCTGAAGGGTCGAGCGATAGGAGGTCTTGTTGGGCCGCATTCGTGTTCTGGAAGCCGCCAGGGGAGCGTCCTCGCGATGGCGTCTGGTATAGAGGTGAATCCGTCCTACTGGGATCGAGGCTCGTTTGCGAATGCGCTGCGGCGGTCGAGAGAAACTGCTCTGTCCTTGACCGGGAGGCCTGCATGTTCTTTGTCCGAACTTCCAGCACGTCTTTGAAGCTTCCGCCTACGTTCTGCAACTTGTCCTTTAACATCACCACCACCTGGTGGTTGTGTTCGCCCTCCTGATCCGTCCCCGGCCTGCTCTTGGGATGTTGCTTTGACGTCAGCGCCTGTAGCCCTTGGATTTGCTGCGACAGCTGAGCCATGTCCTGCTTGATGACGAAGGTGAGTTCGTCGATTTCCACCGGTCGGTCGTCGAATAGGGTTTTCCTTCGGGCCAACTGCGATAACCGCTCCAACTTCGCCATGGTGCCCGAGATGCCACGCGCCACGTCTCGTGCACTGCGCTGGAACTCTGAATGTTTGCGCTGTGCGGATGCGCCATCTGCGTCGGCCTTTTGCGATGCGGTGAGGAGAGACTGTCTCTGCGCACCCGTCTTCGACTGTGCCTGCCGCCGCTGTGCTTGTTGGAGGATGGAGCGGAACTCGTCCGTCCGATCCTGTATCGAGACAGCCATCGCGTATGGGCTAGGGGGAAGAAGACGTGATCAACGCTTCAGGCGGAACGAGCCCACGTCGAATTACAGTCGCAGTGCGGCAACACAGCGGAATTCGGCGGGCTATCGACGCTTCGTCGGATCTCAGTCTTGGCGCATACAGAGCGTGATGTCAACACAGAACGTGGGCGAGCGGGTTCGAGTATCGGTTCGGGGCAAGGCGGCGTTGTGGTGGGTGAAGGAAAAGTGTAATGGAGGAGGATAGGACACTCCGTGGTTCGGGGGTCTTTCACGAACGGAACGTGGTCTGTTCCTCATCACTTGGCACCGCCACAATAATCAGCCTCGAAAGGTCCGTCGATTCGCTGCACGGGAGCTTGTTTGCGGAGACAAGTTCGTTGACAGCACTAGCAAGACGTAGTAATCCACCTTCACACAAAAGCCGGACGTTCGTTCTTCTGCAAATACAACAGTCTGCTCTGCGCGCTTTGGAGACGCGTTGCACCAGCCTGCTTCCTTGCAAGCGCCCTCGAGCGGCGACAGTGGCCCCCTCAAATCTCCACTCATTACCTCATTCCACCAGGCGCCTTTCACCTACGCGACCACAACCCCATCTGCATCCACCCAGAGCCCCTCTGGCAGATCGCGCGACCATTGCGACATCGTCGTAGTCGAGTCAGCTGGTTTGGCGCGTTGAATCGTGCGTGTCATGGTGTTGAGAAGTCGTCTTCGGTGATATCGAGTCCGTAGAAGCCATGTCCGGTCCCTATCGCTTCACCCAGGAACAGGCGCGGTCGCCGCTGTATGTGCCCTCCCGTGTAGTGTCCGTGTATCGCAAAGATGGAGGCCGAATGTGGATGCGGATGCGGATGCTGATGCTATGCTAGTGACCGGCGCACCCAGTCTCCCGCCCCGGATGGCCAGCCTGTGTCATTCAAGACCAATGTTAATCGCATGAAAACGAAGAAGTGGGTCGAGGCGAAAAAGAACGCCTATGATGGTGATGACTGGGGAGAGTACGATGAATATGACCAGTACGGTGCTGATACGCCGCCGCCGCAACATGCTATACCTCCCGGCCCACAAGGGTATGGCCAGCGCTTCGAGCAGCCGTCGCGCAGTTTCACAGATCCCCGCCAGCCAGCCGGCCCTGCGCGCCCTGGGCGAAGGAACTCCTTTGAGACGGGCGACGAACACAGGGCCTTTTCTGCTTCAATGGCACAACCGCCTCAGCAGTATGCGCAGCAACCTTATGGGGCACCGCGCGCGCCGCCTGAACAACAACACCCGGCGTTGAGACAGGCCAGCGGTGCTGAGTCCGATATGAGCGACACACCACAGCACCGAAGAGACTTCAGCCCAGCTGCGTTACCTCCTCCCCTTCATACAAGAGTAACGCCAGCACCCAACGTCACGTCATCGCCCTCGAGCACCCAGTTCCCTCCCCGCAAGAGCAGTATCGGACAAACAGATTCGCCAACAGCAATATCCCCACGAGGACGCACCCCAAGTAACCCGGGCAAGCCGCTGCCCTTCGTGCGACCTGCCGATATCTACAAGCGTTACGAGGAGGAAAAGCAACGCGGGTCGACTGATTCCGCACGCCCCAGCTTGGACTCGTTGGAGAAACCCGCCTCTCCACCGTCTGCACAGAGGGCAGATGATGTGGGCAAGTCGCTTCAGCCCCTGGAGACGGTTGCAGAAAAAAAGAGCGAATATCTACCCGACTCCCACGCAGCTCCACAGGCGCGAGAGAAATCGCTTCCTCAGCCGGATGCGCCGCGGTCGTTCCTTCCTCCTGTAGAGTCCATATCTAGCGACTTCGGGAACGATTTCTGGTCGAATAAGCAGTCTTCACAACTCCAATCTTCTACTGACCACTCACCCCTCATGCCACCCCCCGATGATCAAGAATTCCGTTCCGTTGTAGACCAGGCCTTCACGCGCAACGATGAACAGCGGTCTGTGCCACCGACTCCCATCTCCAAGTCGGACTCTGGTATGTCGAGGAGTAATACAGATAGCACAACCGGCATCAGCCCGATTATGAGCCGCGTTCCGAGCGGTGCTGCGTCAACGCTCAAAGCTCGCAATCAAGCTGGCGGTGACAGTAGTACGCCTGTGATTGTTGAAGAAACCAATGATACCGGCACACCCGTCTCCCGGCCAACATCCGCAAACGTGCTTGGTGCTACACCGCAGGCCCCGCAAAAACCATCTCCGCCCCACTCGCGCAACCTATCAAACAATTCGCTTCCTAGAAGTGGTTTGGTAACCCCAACATCCGTAGAGAGTCCTGCTCGCTCTCCAGTGATTGAGCCTCAGAAGCACGTCACCGAGCCAGAGATCGCTCGACTGTCTGCAATCAACTCGCCTACGTCTGACACTTCCGCCAGGGAAGCAGACATTGTATCGGCCATGAGCAAGAGCACTGACGAAACCGCATCGCAACTCGGTGCCATATCAAGAGACTCACAGATGGCCTTTGTTGATTCTCACAGCCCACAGTCACCGGTCGCTGATGCTCTACCACGTTCACGATCAGAATCCCCAAGCAAAGGTCGTGTACAGGAACTCGCCGGCAAATTTGGCGACGTATCTCACTCTCGACGTGGTTCTGTGCAGTCGAATGCATCCAAGACTAGCCTTCAATCATGGGAGAAGAGCCAAGACAATTCGCGTCCATCATCCCCTCAGAAAACGAGCGCGACAACGCAGGATAACGTGGCGGGCAGACCCACTACAGGGCGAGAGGTCAGTTTCAGACCGAAATTACCTGGGCAATGGGAGTCGTATGCTACTAATGCAGCTTCCCCGCACGAGCATGATAGAGAGCTTGGTAGTAGTGAAAAAGGTTGGACAGCAGAAGACAAGGTTTCGCCACCGCTTGAAGAGGTCGATATCACACCGACCACGGAAAAACGACCAACCTCATCAGCTCAGGCATCCACGTCAGATCCGCTTGTGGCTCTCAAAGCCGCAGGCACTGCTGTTGCGGAAGCACTTCAATTGACCACAAGCAGTGGCTCCTCGCCAGTAGAGCAAAAGCGCGATTTCTCGCATGGGAATGTGGTGCCCCGGCCACTACAAGTGGAGCGCACGTCTTCCTCTGTTTCAACAATCCCTCCCACGCCCCCCGCGAAAGATACCCCAGCATCCGAGGATCTACCACCTCCGCCCCCACTCAAGGAGAAGGCACATGTTCCGGAATCGCGCAGGAGTTCGGCTGCGCGTTCAAGTCTCGAGAGACCATCGATTATACCCCAACTCAGCACTGATCCTTCGGCGGAAGATCGCGAGAGCGATAGATTACGCAAAGAGATCGTTGCAAGTCTTAGTCCTCAAGTGACCTCTGCCGCACCCGCAGTAGATACAAATCGTGCTTCTCTCCAGCCGACTGGGCCACCTCCCGACCGTGAAAGCTCCTTCTTCCCCAGTGAATACGATTCTTACTTTGCAGGTGGGTCGCCTCGACAATCAAGTGGTTTTGAATATTCTCGTCCCATCGAAGGTCCCTCTAAACCTACAAAACCGACTGCGGAGTCAACGGGCGCACCATCCCTTCTTACCCGTTTTAGCTGGGAAGACAAGGAATCGAAAGTGCAGGCTGCCCAAGGTCCAGCGCAAACGAATGCTGCCGTTCAACCTTCTCGCAACGTACATGAAGAAGCAGGACTGTCATCGCCTGCTGCCAAGCAGGTTGTAAATGATGACATTAAACATTCGGATGGAGGCCTTCCAGGATCTGATGTTGATCCAGATCATAGGGCGGTCGATTCTCAGTCCAGATCCGCGGTCGCTGAGGGTGGATCTCACTCACCCCTTCCCCATGCAACCCCGGCCAAACGTCTTGGAAGTCCCGTTTCACCTCCACCAGGACTCCACGTTGTGAATTCTGCTGAGGATCCAGAAGCTGTGGAGATGCCTCCTCGACTCAGTGCTCAGGCATCCGAACTGTCTCATCCCCGCGAAGAGAAGCCAACGGCGGTGGAAGAGCAAAAGGTCCCTGAGACCATCAAAGTGGTGACACAGACACCACCCTCTACAGGCGTAGCTGCCCCACAATCACCTGCCGCCAAGTCATCCGCGTCAGACAAGCCTCTTGGATTTCGAGACATTATCAACATCAAGTCTTCATCTGAGCGAATCAGCACCTACAATCAGACTCGTGAATACTGGGCACACGCTGACCACGGCCTGAGTGCTTGGGTCTCTTCTGCCGTACGCGCAAATCCGGATCTTATCACGCAGTCATACTCGCAACCACGACCGCCGCCAACCGGCCCAACAACCTCGCGACACAAGGCAACTGGGTCCATCTCATTGTTCGGGAAGCACCATGGTTCGCATCAAGCTGGACCTAGCGGTGCATCTCAAGCTTCCTCGTCACCAACATCAGCACCAACGCACGGAGGGCCTACTAGAAGTGCAAGCCATCAAATGCAGTTCAAAGGAAAAGATCTTCTACATACAGCAGGCGTGCTGAGCGGCAAAGGAATGACGGGAGCGAAGGGCTTGTTTGCCAAGGGCAAGAGCCGCTTCAAGAGCGACAAGGTAGATAAATGATTTCTTCACCTCGATGCCCCTTTTGATTATTTGTTTCGGTACGATACGATACGGTAGTCTCCTTGAGCTGGTGGGTTGGACGATTGGATGTCTGGACAGCGCTTCCCGTGACCAAGTGACAGAACTCCCTTGTTCACGAGGCGGGGTTGTCAGGTTGCGTTGTTTTGCGCATGCAGATTGAAAATTTCCCTACGGCCCGAGAGTTTATCTTTACCCCTCAACCTTTTTTGCTTTCTGACGTTCGGCCCCAATTTATTGCTTTTCTCGGTAATGTGTCGGATTTCTCTGTAAAATTAGGGCCATGACAATCATTGCAACAGTTTACTTACGATGTTGAAAATTATTATGTTCTCCCTACTCTTTCTCGTCCAGTCCGAATCTTTGAGAACATGCGTTGATTCTTTGTGATGTAGGGGCATTCATACTCGCAATCCGAAGCCTCGTCTAGAGAAGCTTCTGAGGAGCCCGAGCTCACAGCCAGTAGCAGTGCGACGATAGACCTAGCTCCCTTGAGGAATTCATCAGTCGGTGTTCCTGATGAGAAGAGGAGACGCCGTTTTTCGTCTCCATTCCACCGCTCAAGCCAATCCAGATCACGGCCGAGCAGCATCGTCCTGCCACTCAACACGCAATTTGATTTCTTCAGCTCCACGCCTAGAGGCACTCCGCCACGCGAGACACCTCCCAATTCAGAGCCTCGGCCGTATTCTTATGTTGCCCCTGATTCATGGAGTAATGTTCCTGAGGAGCCTGTTGACATATCAGCGGGTGCTAATGCTGAGGCTTCAGACTTACAACGACCCGAATATTTAGGTGTCTTACCTTCGCTGGCAAAGAGTGCGTTTTCGCTGTTTGCAAAGGATGGAGATGAGAAAGAGGTACCGCCAGTACCCAGAATTCCAAATGACGTTGAGGAAAGCGCAAGGGGCCGGGCAAAGGTACCTGTTAGTGAGAGGCTGTTGAGGAGTGTAGTCAGATATTCTACACCGCTGGGTGTGGAAGCCGAGAAACCAACCGACACACCTCCGCCTACTACACAAAGCAAAGAGGAAGACATTAGAGCGGGTGCCAAACAGGAGTGGCAAGGGAATGGAAACGAAGGAAAGGAGAAGGAAAAGCGTTCTGCGATGTCGTCAACATCTGAAACCCACATATATGAGCCAGCCTTGCGTCCGCAAGCTTTGGATCGCGCTCAAGATGACAAAGGCGACTCACTACCACATTTCGACAATCCAATAGGTTTGGTTTCAAGGCATATGGATGACGATGAAGACGACTTACCACCACAATTGCACCATGATCCGATCCCGGCAGAATCTTCAACGCAACTCGATATCAATGATTTGTTATATGCAAAAATCGATGTTGGACAAGTCTCGCCAGTCTTGTCATCCGTGGGGGCTGATGGCCTTAGTGATGGCACAGGGTTTGACGACAACAACCATGAGCCTGACCACTCTCGGCTGCAAAAACCCCGCTTCTCCATGGGCGATGTCAGTCCAATGTTTCCACCTACTGATCTCTCTCTAGGCGGGCCAGGTGATGAACCGCCGTCACCAGCTGGTAGTGGTAGTACCCATGTACAGCCTATGCGACCCGAATACGAGACAGAGCTGATTGGCGGCGATGTTTCGCCCATCTCACGACAAGATACTATGGACACAACATCCGAGATAGATACGGGGACGATGCACTCATCTGTCCCCGTGAAAATGGGAGACATCGCAATCGGAGTCCAGCCCTCATCGCCTCAAGCCACGATGGACAAAGTCAGACTAGTCGATTTCCCCCGTGCGGCTGAGCTTGGACGGCCACCAACACGTCCATTCGCCACAGAGCAGCATCTCTCCGCGTCACGTATCCAAGTGCTCCACGCTGTAGAATATGTGCCATCACGATCGCAATCATCTCTAGAGACCTGGGATCAAGACAGCATAGCTGCACCGTCGCAATCAGATGGAAGCCCTCTTGACGACAAGGCCATTGACTCTGATATCCCTCCTGTGCCGCAGATTCCAGAGCGTAGCCTCGCCCGAGAAGTGCGTGAGGCAGAAAGAGCTATAACAACTGCACCTCCAGAAACAGCACCAGTCATAGTCTCGATAACGAACTCATCTACCCATCGACCGAACCCGACAGAGTCCGAATCAACCCAGCCAGAGGCTCAGCAATCTCCGGAGTCTGAAACCATAGAGACGGACGACTACAAGCGCTCAGAGCCATTATTATCGAAACTCTCATCAATGGTTCCAGCAGACGCTTCTTCCATCTCTTCAGCGTCCAGTCTTGGGCTGCCGCGATCACACCGTCCCAGCGCGACCCGGCCTCGACAAGTCCCTCCTGCCAAGACGTCACATATCCCTGTGCAAATCGTGGAGGAGACTTCGCCCCATCCAAACAGTAGCGCCGCTAGCAACGACGATTTCGATCTTTATGCCGATCATGATGGTATCGTGAAGGGTGTACAGGACGAGTCTGGTCAACCGTTGCGAGTTGCAACCGTCGACAGCATGCACCATCCCCAGGCCTCTGTGACCAAAACACCTCGCCAGCAAATCTTCGTGAAGCCTGTTGAAGAGGAAGCGATAAGATATAGCGAAGAACGGCCCATGAGCTTCGTATCTGGTTCCAGAGATTCCAATGGGGTGCAACAAGATCAAATCAACCGCCCGGGTTCTGCAACGAATGAACGGATTGTTCCATCGCGCTTCCCTCAAGGCAAGACATCAAATGCTGCTACCCACGCAGTGTCGCCGTTGGCTCAGCAAGTGCTACATTCCAATGGTCAGTCAAGTGAGCAACTTGCTCCCACTGGCCATATCGGGAGTGTTTCATCATCTCTCAACAGCAACCGCAGCAATATAAAAATGTCGTCTTACAGTACCGTGTCTCCGCCTCCATCAAGTACTGCATCTCCACCACCACAACCTAGTCTCCCATCCAAAGCCGCGCAGAAGCCATTGGTCTCCAGTCCCAACAGGCAAAATGGCCACTCACCGAGGATGCATGACACTCGTTTGATGGAGGATCCTCGTCTCACTGTTGAAGCTCAGATGCGCGGAATGAAAACAGGACAATCATCCCCTCAAGATCCTCAACTTCAAGGCCAGACTGTTCATCAGGGTTTTCGTACGTCGGGTCAGAACATGGCTCAACAGAGTTCACCGGGCAAAGTGCCTATGCATAGCCTGCCTCCAAGGAACCAGTACGAAGCACAACAACAGATGATGGCACTGCAAGCTATAGATCCTCGACCAAATGGTATTCAACAGCAAGTTTTGGAGATTCCACCCATATCCCCGCCAAAGAAAGAGGAAAAGCCATCATCTCGTCCCAGGATTTCTTCAATGCTTAAAGGTCTAGGTAAAGCGCATTCTAGTACACCAAGCCCGCCAGCCCAGCAAGCATTGCAGCCACCTCGGCCGGATGGTAGTGCAGGAAGGGCTCCAAGTCGTGGGAGCTCGTCGTTTCCATCCTCCACTGTAGCAGATCTTCCGGAGCAAGTGGCACTGAAGGAAACTAGAACAGGGGGATTTTCTCTTGCGCCGAATCGGTCCGAGAGTACAGGCGCTGAATCACATTTCAGCCACGATAGCACCAGGGTACAGGCAGCAGATTCACGCGTCAACTTGAGATCACCTGACGTCCTCTTTCCGCTCAATGGCATCCCACCTCGACAACCTCCACCAGGGCTACCTGGACCCCAAAACCTACAAGGCTTCCAAGCACCTGCCTCGGGAGTGCCCGAACCGGGAAAGAAAAAGCGATTTTCTGCTCTCGGAAACTTGTTTAGTCGAAATAAGGAAGACAAGAAAGCTCTGAAAGCCCAAAAGCATACCACTGCACCGCCATTGCAACCAGGCCAGCAATGGCCACCACAGCAGTACTTTCGTCCTCAAAAACATGGCATCCAGTATGGACCGCCCCCAGCAGAACGTCCATTTCCTGGTATGCAGCCTGTGCAACCACCACTTCTGCAGGGTTACGCACAGCAGCCTCTCTATAGCCTACAACAAAACGTTCAACAGGATCAGCAGCAGCAGCCTGTGTATCGAGGGCGCCCTGCGCATGTATATGTAGAACAATCGCCACCAGGCCATCAACAACAACAACAACGACAACAACAACAACAACAACAACAACAACAACAACAACAACAACAACAACAACAACAACGACAACTACAACGACAACAACGACAACGACAACAACAACAACAGCAGCAGCAGCATCCACAACATATAGCTACGCAAATTCAGCGACCGCAAGTACTTCACGAGGACCCAGCATACACAGACCCTAAAAAGAGTCATCAGGACCTTGAAAGGCAGAGACAGCAGCAGCCATTGCAACAATACTCAACGCAATCTGTTCCGCAACCACCCCCATCATTGCATGCAGAATATTCTTTAGACCAGCATCAAAGCGCACAGCAAATATCGGGCACGGCCCACGTTCCCCCTGATGAACATTACAAGCCCGAAATCAACCACTCGGTTCGCCGACAGGGTATTCCAAGAACATCCGAGCAACAGAATTTTCATCCGCCGCAGCAGCATGAAGCACAGCAAGCACGGCCTCAAAATGCTCGGGATGTTATATCAAGCCACGCCGAAGCGCATGGTACAAAAACCGTTGTAAACGGTTCGAATGGTCACACGTCTGCAACGAATGAAGAGCCCCGCTATGAAACTCCAGAAATTCCTGCCGCCTATACGCACGTCCGCCCTTATATTTCGCCTAACTTGCAGGATCCGCCCCCTGACACGCAACAAGATCGTCAGCCCTCACCAGCCCACTACACCCGACAGTACTCTGAGCCCCAAATGCAGCCGATTTCGCCCCAAGTGTCTGCTGTGACCAACGCTCCCGCAAACCCACGCAGTAATTCAGAAGCAAGCTCTGTGTCGTTGGTATCACCTATCTCGGATTTTCCCGGCCCGGTCAACGCCGCACTGGCCTCGAACCAAAAGAATCAGAAACCAAGGATGAGCAGCATCACAGAACAAACCCAAGCAGAACGGCCATGGAACCTTGACTTACCCGAAGGAGCTACGGAGCAGGAGATTGTAAGAGCTCGCCAGCGACAATATATGGAGCAAACGCTCCTCGCTCAGGAGCAACTGTATGCCGAGAGAACCGGAAGATCCCCGTCACCCCGTTCAAATACAACCCATACGCCAAGTCCTCGACGTTCTCAACAGCAATCGGGATATCAGCCACCTCCTCAGAATGGAGGGGTTTTCCGCGAGGTTGTACCTCGTAGCTCGCCAAAACCATATCCTATGGCACAGGCTCTACATCGGCAACCCTCCGACCCGGAAAAAGGCATCCTCAGCTCTTTCAATGCTCGGCCAGCTCAGCCTGCACCGGTTCGTCCAAGCCAAACTTCTCATCCAACGTCCTTTCCTCTTTCCAACTTGCCCAATGCAGTCGGTACCCGGAGCCCTGCGAATCCTGCAGCAGCCTCGCTTCCGCCATCAGCACCTCCAAAACGATCTCATAGTCCTATGTTTGCTAGTCATCCCGGCCAACGAGGGAAGTCGCCTCATTCACAGCGGTCGAGGCACCAAGACTCGCCAAAATATGAAGAGATAGCGTTGGACCCGTCGTATCATGCACCTCCACAACATCAACAGCAGCATCAACCTGAATATCAGCAGCCAGACTACGACGGTATCTCGCCTGCAGATGAGCCACCGCCCTACTCGGGCCCTGGAGTTCTACAACAAGGCATGGAAAAAGAACGTCAAGATCGCCATCGGCCCCCCAATATCATGACCAATACTTACACCTCTTCCGAACGGGGCCGTCATCTCGAGCCCCGCCAACGCCAAGTATCCATCGGTATGCTACAGCACCCCCAGCCCGCATCCATGGCTGCCTCACCTGCTCGCTCTTCCGCGGACATGGGTGCCGAATCCCTTCGACGTCAGCTCCTTGAACAAGAAGAACGTGAGCGCCAAGAACGCCTTCAGCGTGCGCAAATACAGCGTGCTGAGTCACTACGTGAACACGAAGAGCGCGAAAGAGCAAAAGCAAGGGCGAGGGAGCTTGAAAGAAGCATCAGTGGAGGTGGAAGAGTGGAGAGTTTGAGGAGCGCCGTTGGGAGCACGAGGACCACGGCAAGTGGGCGGGAGAGAAGGAGAGGAAGCACTAGTCGGCCAGTTTTTGAACTGAGTGCGGAGGATGACGAGCCAGTTATGAGGGCTACGAGTTTCCCAGGACAAGAGTGGGTACCGACGTGGACCGAGGACTAATACTGACATATGTCGCTCCACTTCGCGATCTGATATTCCGCCGCTTGCTCTATGGATTGAAAACTTCTTTTGTAATTTTTTTTATCTTGGAGACATGCAAGGTCTATTGTTCATATGGTGTATTTTGACTACTCCGCATCTAATTCCTTTGTTTCTCATTCTCTTTGGTTGAAGCTGGATACCCCCACAAATTTTGTTTCTTTTGTACACGCATTTTTAGCACATGTAGTATCGTTTTACGCACCCTTCTGCATGTATAATTTTTATTATAGGACAACTATCCTCTTCTCACACATTACACTTCCATGGCCTCTGTTTGGACACCGTGGTGGGAATTATCATACTTGCTCTGACTGTGTGTTTACCATGGTTCTGCCCTACCATTATTTCGGGTGCCCTACTCCCTCATCTAAGCAATCCAGATACGCCCAAGAATCCCTCTGACGCCATCGGAATAGCCAATGGTATCGAGCTTATATCAAGCCCGCCATCAAATCCAAGGTACTGGAGAATAGGTTTTCGTCAATCGCGTGGTATACACAACTTCAACCAATGCAATATCACGCATTGTGCGGTAACGCGACGAAAGAGCGCGTTTCATATCACCTTTCGTCACTTCGTTGGGAAAAAGAATTGATCATGACATCGCACACTGGGGATTCTGAGTATTTAAGCAGGCTGTCACCCGCTCTCTGTAAGTTCCGTCTTTCGTTCCCACACACCACCACAGTGACGCACCGACCAAACTCGACGTTACAAAGCTTCGACTCCCGTCACCAAACCGCGACAACGCTACACTCACACACACCACACCACACAACCACGCAGTCCCCTACACCAACCACTCACCCACCATGTTCCGCACCGCCATCTCCCGCATCACCAAGCGTGTTGCCGTCCACCCCCAGACCTTACTCAAAGCCATGGCCAAGCCCATGACCGACACCGCAGAGCCACTCGACCACATCAAAGAGCTCACCATAACCACCTACTCACCCCGCAACCCCGCCATGACACGGACAATCCTCGAGTCCCCATTCATCATGACTCCAACCACCACCTCCCTGCCAAAGGATGCAATTCCCGCGGCCATCAAGGGCGTGGTCGACGGCAGTGTCAAAGTCCCAAAAGTCCTGAATGCGCCTACTGAGGTTCAAGTTGCGGCGAAAGCGAGCCCTCGAGAGTGGCCGTTCAGCCTTTCCTCGTTTCTTCAGCCGAGAGAGGGTACTACGTACTTTCAGGCGGTAAGCAAGACTGCTATTGCGGTTCAGAAGCCTTCTAGTATTCTCCAGGCTATTCTGTATGGTATGCCAGATCCGGATCGGTATGTTATTAGCAGGGAGATCAAGGTCGCTCAGGATAGGATCTTGAAGGCGGTTATGTATGGAGTGAAGGATGAGGAGGCCGTGGTGAAGAAGGTAGAAGAGCGGGTCGAGGTGGATGGGAGGGATGGCGAGAAGGGGAGTGGGATTGCGAAGTGAAGGGATTGATCTGATTTTCTAGAGTCTGGCGATAGGTCGCTATCCCTACACAACGGGGAGCACTACCGGACCACAGCATTGTCACACACACACACAGACGTGCACATTAAGGCGTTAGATTTGGCGTTGGGTCGATGCGTTTGTCAGAATGGGTTAGCTTGGTTGATACCCCGGGTGTGAGCACATATGGCGCTCCACGACATGTCTTGTCGATACTGAAATTTATAAATGATTACTTTCCACATGTATGCTTCAACTTTGCGCTTGAATTGCCTTTGTCATAAATCTTGAAATCCTCTTACTAAGCTCAAATGAAGGAGACTGTGGTTGTAGTTCTACAACGCCTAACACCCAGTGGGAAGTAGCCCACGGGTGCTAGCGTGGGGTAACCTTGCTGCCCTACAAACGTACTTGTACCAAGTTCCAGACTACACCTTTGTCATTGAGGAGTTTCGAAGAGTTAGTGTGCGATTTATGATATCTTCTCCGAGTTCTGCATCCTCTTCATTTTGTACACAACACATCAATAATTCAAGATATGATTGTGTCGACGAGGAAAACTGCTCACCAGTTTCACAGACTATATCAATAACATCAACAAATCATACAGTATGCCTTGGGAGTTACTCAAGTGGGCCATATATATCGAGACAATCAACCATTCTATGAACTCTCGTCAGCACGCAAGCCATTATCTTTGGCGAGAGTCCAATCAACAGTAGCCCTGGAATGCATTGGGAGGGCGGTAGGCATGACAGAATTCCCGCTTTCAATCGATAGATCCGTGGATATACAATCAAGCTTACGATAATATGCTAATTGTGGAAACCGCCGGCATTGTGGAAGGGTGTGGTTGCCCTAAGCACACTTTGAGAAGAGCAGTGACCAGACCTTTAGGCATATTGAGGGATGGGCGATAAGTAGATAGGTTGGGAGATAGGGTCGGGGGTCTGAACTTGGCATGAAAATGCATCATGAGAAGAGAAAAACTTTGTGTTCGCATTGCTGGAATTGCAGAAAAGGCTTGAGAGGTATGGTGCCACGTATAAGACGCGGTATCACGGGGGGTTGGGTCACGGTAGGCATGTCGGGCATGAAAGCACTCATGAAGGGTCAGACTGAGCTCACTAACTGACATTATATATGAAGTTTCATTTTTAGTATAGATGAGTATCTAGCGACGCAGGAGACGACGGCGATATTCCATCTATTTCGTTATGTCATGGTGCTGAGCTTGAGTCACGTGGTTAGTACGGCGGCCCGAGCTGTTTCTCCGACCACCGATAGTCGTCAACAGCGTAGCCTCACAGCTGCCCTCAGCACACTGCACTTCATTTGCAAACATCGGGAATCTTGAGATCGTCTTGGATCTCTCGCTCTTATACTTCGACACCCTCGATCTTTTTTTAAACCACTTTGTGTCCTTATACTTCTGGCATACTCCCCGCCTCCACGATCCAGTCGCGCCACGATGTCGAGCGGGCAGGTACTCAAGGCCGACAAGGACTTCACTAAGGAGGTCGATAAGGCGCTTCCAGAGGCAGAGAAGACCGGAAAGGTATATAGGTCATTCAAATGATGGAACTGTAGCTAACTTTGGTCTAGAGCGACCCGCAAGCTGCCATCGAAAAGCTCTTACTGCTCGAGAAGCAAACCCGGCAGGTGCGTCAGCATGGCCTTTTACCATCAACAATTCCTCAAGGCTCACTCTTCATAGGCCTCTGACCTCGCTTCGACCTCTCGGATCCTAGTCGCGATATGCACAATAGCCAAAGAAGCCGGAGAATGGAGCTTGCTGAATGAGCAGGTGCTGCTGCTCTCGAAGAAGCATGGGCAGCTGAAGCAGGCCACCACGAAGATGGTACAGACAGTCATGGGGTTCTTGGATGCTACGCCCAATTTGGAGACAAAGCTCTCGGTCATCGAGACTCTACGAACCGTCACGGAAGGCAAGGTGCGTGGTGCAGACTCCCGAACTCGAGCTAAGTTGCTAATGTGCTGTTGCAGATCTTCGTCGAAGTCGAGCGAGCGCGCATTACTCGGATATTGTCCAACATCAAGAAGGAGCAGGGCGACATCAATGCAGCGACAGACATTTTGTGTGAGCTTCAGGTGGAGACCTTCGGCTCCATGACCCGCCGCGAAAAGACCGAGTTCATTCTACAGCAAGTGGCGTTGTGCATACAGAAGGGTGATTGGACACAGGCAGGCATTCTCAGCCGGAAGGTCAGCACACGATATTTCACAAGGAGGCCAAAGAAGTCGCCGGAACAGCTGGAGAAGGAACAGAAGGAGCGGGAAGAGAAGGAGAAGAATCGGAGCGTAGACGATCCTCCTGTGGAACCGGAGGACGATGTTACTGACCTCAAGCTCCGATACTATGAACAGCAGATCACTCTTGCAAAGCACGATGACAAGTATCTCGACGTTTGCAAGCACTACCGACAAGTGTTGGACACCGAGGCCGTGGAGGAGGATCCTAAGAAACTCAAAGCAGTAAGTTGCTCTACAAGAAAGCCCAGAGGCTTGTTTGACACGTGCAGATTCTCCAACGCGTAATCTACTTCATCATCCTAGCTCCTTACGACAACGAGCAGTCCGATCTCATTCACCGTATCCAACGCGACTCACGTAATTCGATGATTCCGCAAGACGCGCAATTGCTCAAGTTGTTCACCATTCCCGAGCTGATGCGATGGCCCATGGTAGCCAAACAGTTCGGCCCCTACCTTACCGACACCGACGTGTTCGATGCGGAGAAGGACGACTCGGATGACGAGAAGGCCCACAAGAGGTGGCAGGATCTGCGCAAGCGAGTCATTGAGCATAACGTCCGCGTTGTTGCCAAGTACTACACACGCATCCAGATTCCGCGGTTAACGGAGCTCCTTGACCTTTCCGAGGACGATACGGAGAAGTACATCAGCGAGTTGGTGACTGCGAAGACCATTTATGCCAAGATTGACAGGCCTGCGCGCATCGTCAGCTTCGCGAAGCCCCGAGACGCGGACGATGTGCTAAACGAGTGGAGCGGAAACATGAAGAGCCTGCTGGGTCTTTTGGAGCGCATCGACCATCTCATTACGAAGGAGGAAATGATGGCTCGTATCCAACCCACTCAAGTCGATAAAAGCAAGTCAGGCAAGGGCAAAGCAAAATAAGTTCGACAGGGCGTAGTGGTGGCGCTGAATATGATTAGTCTAGACAAAGTTGAGCTTCTATAATGGTAGCTCTGCGCGTATACTGCGCATGTAATATAGACGTTCACAAGTAGTGCGTAGCGCGCCTACCCTCTATATGCAACGCCGTGCTACCTCTATTCGCACTTGAGTTCCTTACCTCTCTTAGAATGGCATATCCATGTCCTCGACACTTTCCTCTTGTTTCTCCCCATTCTCTGCCTTGTCCAGCACCTCTTTCATGAATCCTATTAGAGCACCCACGTATGCCTTTTGACTACTCGGCAAGAAATGCCCTCCAGGGTGATACACGACCCCCCCTTCACTCTCCTCACACCTCTCTACCAACGCTAAACTCCGTTTTTCTTCCACCACTGCATCCAATGTGCCCAGAAAATGCTGCATTGGCGTCTTGATCTTCGGTTCGTAAAAGCCTCTATACGTATTTACTCCCCGTGCCGCAAACCCGGAATAAGAAACTGCGAATTTGAGGGGAGGATGGATGACAGATTCCATATACCCAGTATCCGATTCGAAAGACGAAGGATACGACATTCCGCCCACCGGATAAAGTTTCTCAAACGCTTCCCTCCGTCCAGGCTCGAGCAGACTCGCAAGCATAGCCGCGAAAGCCCCACCCTGCGAGAAACCTATCACGCCATCAAACGGTCCATCCGTTTTCAACACCTCAGCTATCGTTTCCAAGCCCTGCTCTATGCCTTCGTAGGTGTACGGTTCCGAGTCGCCTTTGCGGCGCCACCAGGCCCATGCATCGACTTCTTCGGGCGTGGAGTCGCCACTTGATTGCGAGGGCAGGGGGAAGGGAATGTCTGCGGGGGCGAGGCGGAGGGGAGCGGTGGGGTAGTGGAGGGTTATGCCGGCTGGGAAGGCTTTTATGAGGTTCTTTTCTAGGGCGCGGGTTTTTGCGTGGAAGGATGGGCCGGATTGGGTGAAGCCTGGGTAGGTGGTTTTGTAAGCATACATATACATATACATATATGTATATCTGTCGAGCAAGGTGCTTCTTCTGGAAAATCTTGAAGAGCTTTCAATTGTCTTCCGGGTACGTACCGTGTAGCATCAGCACCTTTATCGGACGTTTTGGCGGCGGCGCTTGAGCCATGATGCGATAGCGGAAGAGCGTGCGGAAATTCGAGAGGCGTATGTTTTGCGGTAGGGAATGGAGGGAGCTACGGGGCATATAGAGAGTAAGGGACGTTGGAGGGAGGTGGTGAGATTGAGGTGGTAGAAGGGCTAAAGGGCGGCCGGCGGCTTTCACGGCTTAGGAATTCTCGGAATGATAGCTACCGATTGTCGGTTGGGGTTGCGGTTGCGTCATCGGGTCGGGGGTGATGAGGGAAGAATTGCCGAGGGGTGATACTTTGCTTTTATACATACTTCGTAGATGGCTCGGCTTCTCTTTGATGTTGTCGAGTTGGGTTTTTTTGGTGTTATTGAAAGTAGATGGGGTTCTAGATCCGTAGACATGCTCTTGATGCTTCTGGAAAGTAGTGTCTTCATGGTGATTGTATTCCCTGTCACGATAACAATGAGCAATTATAGCAATGAAGGTTGGGGATGCAGATGTCTCGATTCTCAAATTTACTTGAAGTTCTGGTTCATACTATTGATGGTCGACAAATCGCAAAATTCCTTTATACTAAGGGCATGTGTGTAAATTTCTTGGAAGACCAGCGCATACTTTCGTCTTTGTGGGAGCACAGAAGACATCGCAAGAGGAGATAGAAGGAAAACAGAATTCCTCATTATACCGAGCTACAAATTCACTAATTTCCCTCTGTTGTCACGACGGAATTGCATCATTGGTTGTATAATTCGTCAGTGGAATCCTCATCCTCGAAGCGCTTACAGAAGAGTCCCCTGTGTTAAAGCTCTTAAGGCAAGGAGTTCTGGTGATTAGTATCCTCTCATCTTGTTGTATCTCGCAGAAAAGACATGCTCTCTCGATCAAAAGATCCGCGCTCTATAAGATCAGAAAACCTTCCTTCACTTCCACCACATCGATGACAGGGTCAAAAATACCTAGGACACAGTATCATACAAATGTTCACGTGGACGGAAGGTCTTCCAGGCCAAACCCTCTTGATCGCCCACAGCATCGTTACGAACATCGAAGCTTCCCTGTAAACGTTTTCCTCAACTAACTAGCTTCACACGCCAAAACCCGCAACATAGATACCCAAGATGCCAAAATTCCAGCCTAGAACCAGCCCCAAAATGTATCGCCACATTCCGCACAACACCAGGCTGCCCTAGAACTATCGCCACTTCCAAACTCCCCCACCGTAACTTCCTAGTAACCACATATACCACCTAGATTCCCTCATAGTAACTTCTTAATAACCACATATACCGCCCAAACTCTCCCATACCCAATCCCCACCCTCCCATCTCAACATACACCTACCCCAACCTCCCAAAACACCCTCATCTAACAACAAGATCATCGCTCGAGCCCCATATCCCCACCCACACCACGCTACGCTACGCTACCAACGCCACAAAACCCCCACAAACACACCGCCCACGTGGTCCAGACGCAACGCTAGCGGCCTGCCTGCATCTACACACCATAGCCCTCTAATCCACATGGCATCGCCAACCCCAGACCCAGATCCAGAGTCCACCTCTCCGCGTCAAGATCTCACCTGCATATCACCGTATGCACTACTCACCCATATACCCCGCCTAACCATACCGACGATCACTCACCCACGCCCTCGCAAGTGACCCACTGTTCTTCAATATTCGACTCAGCATCCCCACTCGATCTCGACTTCTTCCACGAAGACGTTTATGAGGGTATTGGTCTGGGCGCAGCAGGTGACTACGGGACGGGTTTCAGGGTCTGGATGTGAATGTGGATGCTAGCGGCGTGGAGGGGGATGGCGTTGTATTTGAGGATAAAGAAGGTAAGGGCTAAAGTTTGAAATTGTATGTAGATAGATGAAAATTGAAAATCTTTTTATCATTAAAGTTGATGTTATGCAACTAGTAATTCGTTATTTCGTCTTGGTCAATACCAAAAAGCTATACGAAGGTTATGAGGTTTTTGGTTGAGGTTTCTTTACGTTCCATCGAGTGAGTAACTCGAGACATGATTGAAGGCGCTCCATAGCAAACGGTCCCTAGTTATTCCGCACAGGACCGATCCATCTAGAGACAAAGCAGTGAGAAAAGCGAGTAAATCAAACGAGAGAATTCATGGCTTTTGGAAGATTGGGTATGATCGCTGTTTAAGAAAGGAGAAATACCCCCCCCCCCCCCCCCGCGAGTTGAAATGAATGATGCCGCTCGTTTGTAAACACAGACAAAGGGAAATAAACGTGATGATGTGGAAACGATTGTAGTAGGTAGAGACTGTGACATGATGGTTATCGTTTCCAGAAACTCAGTCTCCTTGATAACTCGACGGGTTTGCGCTTCTCTTTTCCTTCTATTCCTAGGACTGCGAGGGCCTTGGGGGATGGGCTTTTGGTTGAGGAGTAGGGCATTGCTTTGACCTGGAAGCCCTGGGTTGAGTATGGGAGAGTGATTATCATGGGAGAAGGATTACTTTCTAAGATGGACCAAGAAGTCTCACAAGTTTCGGTCGGAGTGCGTGGGGGTGGCACTGCAGCTGTTTTCTTCTCTTCTGCGGCAGAGCTTTTGGTCTCGAAGTTGAGCTTAGGGGGAGGGTGGTTTGTCTCCTGTTCCGGGTTCTTTTGTGAGGGCATGTCAGATCGCAAGGGCGACATGGCTTCAACGGCAGCGGCAACGCGGAGGGACTCAGCCGAAATGGAACGAAGGGATTCAGCGGAAAGTGAGTTACAAGAGTCATCTGGCTGATTGTATCTGCGTGACCTTTGTCTAGGAAGAGGCAGATGATCCAGAGATATCGAGGTCTTGGGGGGCGTGGACACCTTCACGGGAGGTGTTGCGCTGACAACAACGTCGACGTATTCCTGAACATTGAGTGTCGGCGTTGATCCTCGATATGGGCTCATGAGTGGAGTGGTTGACGAGTCGAATCCGAAGTTGAACTCGCCATGAGTGATGGGAGGAGCAGGCGATGGTGATCTTGAGGATTGGGCCGATTGTTTCGCACTTGTGACGGGCGTGTTTTCGATTGATACGAAGCCTCCAAGAAGATCTGTCGGCTCTATCGGACCATACCTACGAATCTCTAATGGAGGGACGCATAGTTCTGCCTGGCTGTACAAACTGGATTTGGATGAGGTTGAGCTTGCAGAATCACTCCACGTAGGGCTGTTGGACGAACCGGTGCTATTGGCCGAACTGGGGGATTGAAAGGCTTTAGAGGAGACACCAGTTGCAAGCTCCTCCATCTGACTGGAGGCGAACATTGGAGTCCGATATGCCTCGGGTACCAATTTGCAATCCAGTTCAAGCTGGAGAGCCTGATTGTTATTTAGAGGCTTAACGCTATCCGGTGACGTGGGCTCATCGGAAGATTGGATAGGTGGACCACTCGTCGACCGACCACGTGTTGAAGTTTGAATTGGCTGTGCAACCACTGACCCTTTGAGACCATTAACATGCCCATGAACTAGAGTCTCGCCAGATGGTGTTGACTTGAGCTGCATGCTGTTTCGTCGGGAGCTAGGCCTCGATAAACGTTTTAAAGAACACATAGAGTTCTTTCGTGCAGGGTGCGAAATTCTGAGAGGTGCAGGAATGTCGACGGAGGTAAGATGGCTATTACAGTCGGCATTTGTGTGAGTGAGATACTCATATGTCTGGCAGTCCGGTTGAATCGACCTGACAGGTTCAGGTGTCTGAATTGACGCATATAGTCGATCGTGCATTGCTTGAAGAACGCCGTTGCCTGACTGAATAACAGAAGCAGATGGTACCTTTGTGCCGGCCTGCCATTCTGATTGCTCAACGACTAGGCAGCAAAGTGGGTAGGTCGGACTCTCAGTGTCGCGCACTTCCTTTGGTGCTTGCAGTGCCGATCTGAGGTATTGGAGCGTCCCGTATATTAGAATCCATCTCGCTTTACGTGCGTCCGTCATTGATACCTTCTCTTCACGGATATTCTGAGCCAATTGTCGTTCGAATCGTTTGTAAGCTTCTACAATCGGGCTACTCAACACTGTAGCATCATTGGTGTTGGTCGCTGCAGTGAGTGCGGCGCGAGCTGTCAGGTAGCGATCTGCCTTGGCCTGTTTTGAGCCAAGTCTGAGAGCCCTCAAAGTCTTTTGGGACTCTGTTCGGCTCGTTAGAGGGAATTCGTTGGGTAGCAAAGGGAGAGGGTGGGGTAGGGATGGGAATTTGTGGCGATTGTCGAACGATTGTAGGTTCTGTAGGACACAGATACCGCCAATAGCAGGCTTTTGGCAAGAGATGTCGAGAGTCGATTCTGTGTCGACAAGATAGTCGTACAAGTTTTGGAAGTCGTGGTGAAGTGACTTGAACATGGCCTTAGGAAAGCATACACCTTTAGGCGGCGGCCAGTACCCAAACTTTGCAACGTAAAAGCCGTGCAAGAAAGATCTAAACCGGTCGACATGGGTACGAGCGCCGTCACTTAGGCCGAGATGAGCCGGAGAAACGTCGTCCTCGAGAAATTCCCTCACTGCTGCAGTTGCTCGTCCAAGTTGAATATCCATCTCTAAGTAAGCACGGGTGATAATGGCTTTGGTCAACGACGAGAGCGGCTAGGTGTATGTTAATTACTATTCACATTGGAATGTAGAAAACACTTACGGCAAACTCTGAACTCGAAGCAAGAGCCCCGTTCATGCCCACGCAGTGAGCGAAAGCATCGATCCAGACGTCTCGAAGCTTGTAATGCTCAGCGTAGTAAAGCATCGCAAGAGCATAGTTGGGACTATCGGTAAAGGCTCGATATCCTTGGGAGTCGGCATATGTGAGCAAGTCTTGGTGATTGCCGACATGACCAGAACGGAAAAGGAGCATTCTCTCTTGCAGATTGACCAGTCCTTGCCCTAAATGCTCACCTACCAAAGGCTTGTCGAAGATGTAAGCGAAGAAGTTGCGGGTCGTGATGTGCCATTTGAAGGCATCTTCTCTAGACGCATCTTCCGGAGCGGGAATGAAGAGCTCAACTTTTGTCGACCCACGAACCGGGTCAGTGACATCGCTGGATCCCCGAGTTGCTTTTTGATTGCTTGAGCCTGGAGTTTCGGTGATCTGTGCGAAGCAGAGGCTGAACATGGATCCACATTGCGATTGTGTGAGAGTGCTGAATGGAACACAAAAAGAAGGCCCGCGGCGAGATTGCCCACGCGAGTACAGATGCACGAGGCAGTCACCATGCGCGAACCAAAGTTCGGGATCCTGAAGAAGTCTTAGCCATGTCATGGTAGGTACATGTGTGCCCACTTACTCTGCGAAGACCATCCCAATCGCTCACTGACTTCGTCCGACCTTCCCATCTTTGTACCCTGGAGGCACGCATCGGAGTACGTGTCGGTGTGGAGCAGCTAACAGACCGTCGGCTCATGGCGGAAGCTGCTGACCTTGAAGAGGATCTCTTTCGAGATTGTCTGGGTGCCGGATCCGTGTTTAGAAATCCAAAGGTTGCTACATTATCCAGCTGAAGACTTTGGGGCAGTCGTCGAGATATCTGCTCGTTAGACCAAGATAGCGATGGCGACGGAGACGAGACCGAGATCTGGCCTAAAAGCTCCGTAGGCACTGATCTTGCGCTTGAGCCGGGTGCGGTATAAGTCGCGTGGATCGCGTGGCTAGATGGGACGGGACGCGGGTTCTTGATAGACGACTTGCGGCTGACGTCGGTAAAAGCAATAGGTCGAGATCGAGGCCTTTCGTCGACGAGCGGAGCAGAAAGTTCAAGCGACATTGTGACTATTTGAACCCTCCTAGGAATTCTTCTCGACGAGAAACAATCTATTGGCCCGGGAAGTAAAAGCACTGGTTACATGGAACAACCTGGCTTCCAAAATGATACAAAATCAAATAGAGATCCACCCCTTTCAGGACACGACACACGGCGACTGTGGATATATAGGTAAGCACATGTCGCAACTTTAGCTCTGTGCATCTCGTCGACTTCGGTGGAACAGAGGGGCGGGCATTCGGGCGTCCGTAGACTAGCGCAAGTGTATGCATCTTGTGGCTTCGACTAGACGACGGCTGGAACAACCACAGTGCTAAATTGGTCTACATAGTACGAGCCATGCTGGTCATGCCAAGAGTAAAGAGAGTTTGGCAGACGAGCAAGCATTGGGCGTGGCATGAGGCAGCTGAGAGTCTCCCAACTCGAGCAAGTATAGTGTTGCGTACGTCTCCACGTTTATACAAGAGAGCTGTAGTCCGTAGATGGGAACTTGACTGTATCTCTCATCTGACAAGCAGCAGCTTCTTTGCTCTGCTTGCCTCTCTCTGCGTGGCAAAGCGGTTCGCGACCAGATGCTTTTTGATGACGACAAGCCACCGAGGGACAGACACAGGCTAACAGACGTCGATCCTAGCCTTGCGGCTCCGGAGAGGTTCCAATCTACGCAGCTAGCATCCTCCCGAGTGGACGCCAGCGTCGATTGTGCTTCCGTCACATTGTCATACTGTGACGTTTTCCTCCCTCGTCGATGTGTGCTTGGGGAGGTGATGATCTTTGAGTGTCGTGCTGTCTGTCGCGAACCCATTGTCCGCATACGCAGCGCATACGAAGTAGATACGTTCGTACATGTAAGTAATACGACACGCAGGGCTTCACGACCAATTGACGACAAAATGGCCCAGGTCGGAAGTCAGGGGCCGATCAATGGTCTTCGTGACAGCGGCTCTCCCTCGGAATACACGTCGGGTATGCATGAATCTACAGAAACTCTTTGCTAGTTATTAATCATTCGTCTCATTCGTCATCGACTCACGGTTCTTGTAACTACCTCTCGGTCCAACCACCCGTTTTTTGCCCGAGAAGCCCACAATCCGCCGAGGCGTCAACGCTCCACTCTTTCACACCCCGTCAACGTCGCTGGTCCATGGATGAGATGCTGCCCAGTACACCCGTCGGGCATTGTTCCTAAAACACTGTCCACGCCCACACGACTCAGGTCTGCCATTCGTCATCCTCAATTACGATCGATTTAATCGCCGCTCCATAGTACGGAGTACACACATACATATGTAAGGGGCTCCATGTCTACACTATGTTGCTTCTCGCTAGCCCAATTGGAAATACCCTCAGTACTTTCGCTTAGTTCACTGTCTGCATAAAATTGCTATATTAGCCCTACAACCCCGACAAAGAGGAGTTTGGCTTACAATTACTTATTAGCAAGGACCATCCAGGCCAACCTAATTCCAACACTATCTCATATCCATGTTCTGCAGCTGGTCTTTTGCAGACCACAGGCTCTACCGCACCAAGCTCCATTTAGAGTAAGAGCGTTATAATTATAAGAGTGTAGTCAGGCTGTAGCAAAGATTATAGAAAGAGTATAGTAACAATGAACAAAGCCTTTTCCAATCTTACACCTTAAAGATGGATACGGCTTGGGCGGAGGATAGAACTTTTAACATGTCATCCCTCAAAGGATAGGAGCTTGGTTCAACACTTGTCACAATTCAAAATGCAACCGAAACTAAGAGACGTTCATGGTTTATCGATAGCTGGCCTTCAGTTCATGAGCACACAAAGGACATCCTATGCTGTCTTCTATTGTTATAGCAACGACAATTATAAGTTCATCTCACTCTCACTCTTACTCTCACTCTCACTCTCACTTTACTCTCACTTCACTCTCACTTCACTCTCACTTCACTCTCACTTTACTGCTAGAACTTGCTGTTACAATGCTAACGACAGTCGCCTGCTGGTCTGATCTCACTTTCACCGCTGAAATCGTGCAAACGGCCTGGGAAAACTCGCCAAATTTCGTTTGCTCCGCTGCCTACTTAAGCGTCGTCCTCCCAACCATGACAACAACATGCTCATCTCGAATTCGGATCTCCTGCGGACCAGATCAACAAGAAATAAACTGCTAACAATTTTTGTAGCGCATATATCCAATTGCTCAAGGCCGCGTACCTGAGCACCGCGAACCCCCGCTCGCACAGCATATCCAAAAGTCACGCTGTAGCAATTTTTTCCGATGGCCAACCAAGGTAAGCCCCAACCCCATCCTTCTCGATCTCTGATCGAAAGACTGGGTACAGACATCAGCCCTTTGGGTTGGTGAAGCGTACCCCGACTCTTGACCAGTGATTGAGCGCCGCGAGGCCAGTGTAACAACTGACCGTCACATAGGCTCCTCTGGTGCCAGGCCCTCCCTGGAGAGTATCCGGGGAGAGATCGATGCCTACGTCAAGCGAGAGAAGCCACTCTCACCTATCAACGCCGTCACACGTATGGCGGACGTAGAGAAACAGATGCTCAAGATTCGTGAGTTCGTCGCTCAACACCATGACGATCCGTTGGCTGGATGGCCCGATTACGATGGCTATGATAGTCTCCGACAGACAGTTGACAAGCTCGTCGAATCCGTGTCCTTCATCGAAGGCAAACAACTGCACGGCCTGGTATACAGCCCCATAATCCTTCACCTATACGCCCGTGCTAACATCCTGTAGACCACCGTAGAGGAAGTTGACTTCAAACGATCTTTGCACAACGCACATAGGATTTCAATCGTCATCAGCAATATCGCCGTCTTCGTGTTCTGCCTTATGAACCGAATTATAAACGACGACGACAGCTCCAGCGAGTCCACAGTGATAAACGACTCCGAAAATCGTATTCTCTCCAGCGAACTCGCAAAACTAATCGACCCAATCGTCCACGCAACCAACAGCACCTGGACCGCCATGGACACCGTCGTCAAGCTCCTCCCCCCACGGCCCACAAACCCCACCAAAAAGCCCCAAACCACCCTCACCGAGCTCTGGAAATGGACCAAGCGTATCGCCTCCCTCTTCGCCCTCCTCTTCTTCGGATTCCTCCTCTTCAACTTCGTCGTCGCCACGCACCCGCTCCCCAAGGACTGTGCCTGCCCTCGCACCATCGCCAACAGCAACCCCACCCTCTTCACCCTACTCAACCTCCAAGGCGACCAAATCGACATCAACAACCTCCTCCTCACCCACAAGCTCGCAAACATCTCCAACGAAACCAACGCAGTCGCCGCGCAGGCGCACGCAAACGCAGCCCGTATCGACAACATCTGGGAAGCCCTGGGTCCGCCAAACGCCGACGGCACATACTACAGCTCCACAGACGATGAACAAACCAGTGCCATCGACAAAGCCAAGACGGAGCTCAAGCTGGACGCGGAGAAGCGACTCAAGGAGATGAACGAGAAGCTTGACGGAGACTACGAGGGTAAAGTTAAGCTGATGAGTGAGCGCGTTGAGGCTAGTGTTCAGCGTCTTAGGAAAGAACTTGGTGATGTTAAGAAAGAATGGCAGCGTGTTGGACTTCGTTTGAATGCTCGATTGGATCGTGTTGAGAGATACCGTTTCTAGAGGGTTTCTAGCTAGTCCTGGCTGTTTCGAGTTCCGCTTAGGGCTCGTGTAATGATTACGATGATGATGATTGTCATGATTATGATGACTGATGATGGGATGGATAACGAAATGGTTCGGGGGTTTCTTTTCTTTTCAAGGGTGTTTGGAGTGCTTGGGGGTTTTCTTCATGTCGGGATTGCTCATGGTTGCTCATGATTGCTTGATTGGCCGATTGGTCTGATGAAGCGCATCCTGTCTCCCCTTTTGTATTCAAAGGCGTATGGTATGGGTGAATCCGTTGCTGGCGTTTAGCACAGCATGCATGATAGGATTCCAATGGAATGGATTAATCTCATGTGACATGGGTCACAACACAGCACTGGATACATCATGTTTCTCACGGTTTTCAACATTGGTGATGGATGCCACATGTAATGTATGGCTGCTCTTGTGTTGTAGTAGTAGTAGCAACAAGATATTATTGCTTGTGTCGGCTACTACCTATCTGCACACAACAACGATACTAGCATTATCGATTTTCCACAATCCACCTAGAACATGTACCTGAAGTTGGGATTCTCCTTATCTGTCAAATCGTCAAAGGCATGTACGAGGTCAGCATCGTTGGCCTCCACAACCTGCGCCTGTAACTTGTCCTTCGCCTTGTTCCTCGCTATCAGATTGAACCTCAAAAATATAATCACGAGAACCAACAATACATAGCAGCCCATGTGTGTTGAGAAGGCGATCAAATAGCGCGGCTCGTCGTGGTCGAGGAAGACCTGAGGACCGATGGAGTTACCGACACACCAGGCGACGAAGTTCATGGCTACGATGGTGGATTTCTTTGTCTGGCCGGCCACATTACGGGAGAGGAGCGACATGGAGAGCGTTTGGGCGGCCCAGAAGGAAAGGACCATGTAGTAGGAGATTAGGAGACCGACTTGCGATGCTTTGTTGTGGAGTTCGACGGTCATGAGGACGATGGTGCCGATGAAAGAGCTAACTCGTTATTAGCATTGATCTTGGTCACGGGAAGCGACGAGGATAGCTTACGGGATGACATAGACCAACATGATGATCAAGGTCTGGTTTGTCTTTTGCACCAACCAGGTCGAAGAAAGTAAAGTTCCCATGACGACAACACCGAGTACCATGGCCAAAAGTTGAGTCTCTAGCACGGTGAATTTGAAGCCGTTGATGATGATGTTGGCAAAGCCACCGAGGCCGGAAGTGGGAAGTGTAGTGCAGATAGCGATGAGGCAGTAGCACCATGATTGGGGGTCGAGGAAAGCTTCGATCATCTGGTAGCGACGGAAATTCTTGTTCTGGAGACCTGTCTGGTTGGATCGGACGCGCTCGACCATAAGCTTCTTGTCTTCTTCGGAGAAGCACTTTGCACGCATAGGACTGTCTGCAAAGGGTTAGGTATGTTCAAAATATGGGTAGCGAGATGCGACTCACCAGGAAGCCACCATATGACAAAGACGCCCCAGAAGAATGACAGGATACCGTAGGTCATGAAAATAGCCTGCCAGGATCGGATCGGCGAGGGTGGACTCTTAATTAGACTGAAGCAATAGGCCAACAATCCACCCACAATTTGCTGAGCTCCGTTCATCATGTACCACCAAGTGACGACCTTCGCCTGCTCTTCTCGCTTATACCACATAGAAGAGAGGATCAAGAATGTCGGCTGGCAAACGGCCTCGAAGATACCGAGGAAGGTTCGCACAGTGACGAGGGCCGGGAAGTTCCAGCACACAGCATGAAGAGCCAAAGTCACAGACCAGAGCATGATGTTGATACCGAGATACTTGGCGATGGGCACACGCTGGATGATCCAATTGGTCGGGAATTCGACGATGAGGACAGCGATGTAAATACAGGTTGTGAGCCATGCAAACTGTTATGCATCAGCAATATCCGGAAAAATCAGATCTCGTAACACGCACCTTGCTGTTATGCTGCAAAACGGGGATATCCTTTCGGAGACCCATGATGCTGGCAAAAGACATTGTTCCTTTGTCGAGAGCCTGGAGGAAGTAGGTGAAGACCATGATAGGAAGAACCCTTCGATCGATCAAACTCTTCAACCGCTTGTTCTCCTCTTCGGAAATCTCAACGGCGACTGCACCGGCGTATTTCGACACTTCATTGTCAATACGGTCGTAGTCCATGTGGTCACCCTTCTCGTTGTTCACAGACACGACACGCTCCACCTGAGCGGCATCGCTCTTCTTCACATGGTCGTAAACGACTTCAGGAGCCGTCTCAACAGCTTCACTGCTAGATTTGGCCATCTTGACAGCGACGGGGCAAAGATAGTGATGAACAAACGTGATAGAGTGCGTGAAACCCCCGGAACTCACGAAAGAGCCTGCGGAGAAGATGTACGGTGTGGAGGCCCGCATAGCTAAGTACTCGAAGATTCCTGGCAGCTGCAGGCCGTCCGGCCGGCTCAACGGCCATATTTCCGCTTCGGGGCAGATACAATCCATCCAAGTGGCAGAAGACCCTGCAGTTCCAGGCTCACGCCCAGCCGTTGATCCATTGTTCATCCACTCCCAGCCTCGTTGGGGAGAGAAGGGGGGAGGCGCTCACTCGGAGCGACCGCGGTGCAACCTATCAAAATCGCCAGCTCGGAAATCCCCAGGTTGGATTCTCCACATCGATAGTTGTCGGGGTTGCGGAGGTGGAGAGCTGGGGTCGACAACAAGAGTTTTTGGAGGTAAGCCCGGCCTTGGCCAATCACCGCATCGGCACCGACTCGGAAGAATAGCGACCGAAGTCAGCAACTAGTTTTCCTTGTACGAGTTGTTGTCTTGGCCTCGCCATAGTATCACGCGGAAGAGTCGTTGAGCGGCAGTGTCTGGTGGAAAAATACTCCCGGGGGCTAGTTGTTGGAAGAATCGGTAGTGCAAGTTCCCCAGACTCAACAACCGCCGTCGATTCTGCACTAGCAACCGTATTGTCGGTGTAATGAAGGACGAAAATCCGGTACAGACAGGGGCGAAGCTGCTTGTATTTCCTCGGATGGGGTTGTGGGCGTCCCTGGTCCATGTTTGGACGGGTGAAGGGCGAAGGGATAAGGGTGAAGGGTGAAAGAGACTGGCCGACGCGAAAGACATGGGATGAATTTTCATTATCCTCACATGACTCCACTCTAAGCTGATTATGTCGGTATAGACTGTGATGCCCGGCACATTGAATAGCGAGCCGAGGACAACAACATTTCGTCAATCCAATTTTTTTGAGTAGTAAAGACGTTGGTTCCCATAGCCTCGCCTCACCACTCGATCGTGATAGAAGAGATACAACATTGACCTACACATCCGTCACTGTCGAGAGACGCATCTATACTACACCCCCACACCCCTCAGCCAGGACACGTTGCCCCGCCCTCGACAACAAAACCCCCCACCAAACCCTCACAATGACCACCCTCACAATCCACGACATCAAGTCCGACCAAATCCACTCAGCCATCGAGCTCCTCACCCACAACCTAATAAATATCAACGACACAACCGGTGAATTCCTCCTAAAACTCGACGATGGCCGCATCATTGACACAAAAGGCTGGGACGGCTGGGAATGGACCCACGGCATCGGTCTCTACGGTCTGTGGCACTACTACACGCTGACCGGATCGCAAAGCACCAAGGACGTGATGCTCGGCTGGTTCACAAAGCAACTCGCCAAAGGCACCACTAAAAACATCAACACCATGTCCCCCTTCCTCACCCTCGCCTACCTCTACGAAGACACCAAGAACCACACGTACGTGCCCTGGCTCGACACCTGGGCCGAATGGGTCATGAACGGGCTCCCGCGCACCAAGTACGGCGGCTTCCAACACGAGACGTACAATTCGTTCAACAAGGATGAACTCTGGGATGACACGCTGATGATGTCTGCGCTCCCGCTGGCGAAGATCGGGCTGACGTTGAATCGACCAGAGTACGTGGAAGAAGCAAAGCGTCAATTCATGCTACATTGCCAGTACCTTTTCGACACATCGACGGGCCTATTTTTCCACGGGTGGAAATGGGAGGACCGCGGCGACGGTAGCACCGGGCATAATTTCGCCAAAGCCCGATGGGCACGAGGGAATTCCTGGCTCACCATCGCGATCCCAGATTTCGTAGAGCTTCTCGGCCTTCCTGCTTCGGATCCCCTGCGCCAGTTTCTCCTTGGGATCTTGGAGTCACAGTGCAAAGCGTTGGTGAAGCTGCAGGCAGAGAATGGCATGTGGCGGACGCTTCTTGACATTCCTGAGAGCGAGGGTAGCTACGAGGAAGCGTCTGCGACGGCTGGGTTTGCATATGGGATGCTTAAGGCGGTGAGGAAGAAGTATATTGTTGGGGATGAGTATGTGCAAAGTGCGGTGAAGGCGATCAAAGCGGTGTTAGGCAAGATTAATGCTGAGGGAGAGCTGCTGGACGTGAGTTTCGGGACGGCGATGGGGCATGATTTGAAGCATTATAAAGATATTGCGTTGACGAGTATGCCGTATGGGCAAGCGATGGCTATCATGGCACTGGGAGAGTTTTTGAGGACGTTTATTTAGGGCAAGGACGATGCCGACTTGATGCTATGGACTTAAAAAAAATGCACGAGCTGGAATGTGCTGATATGAATCGAAGCTTCATTGCTGGGTCACTTTAGGAGCCGAAGACATTGTTCGTTCCCCGGATCAGGTTCGTCTTGCAGACGGAGCCTCCGGGTGTGACGGCTTGACCTTGGGGAATGACGGCAGGTCCAGGAATCGTGTAGCTGTTCATGGGACCGTGGATGTTGACCTTGATTCCAGGGTCGGCGCTGTTGTAGGCTCCAGGAAGCTTGACGGTTGCTGGGGATAGGGATCCGTCGCCGGCCACAGTGAGTTGAACTATTTCAATCAGTACTCCGTACACCGCTTCATCATCGATACGGGCGCAGTTCATAAGTAACTTACAGCAACTCATGTAGAACTGAGCACCATTTGTTGATCCCGCAGTATGCAGCGCGATGCTAAAGTTGTCAGTGCTGTGAATATCTTGGAAGGCGAAACTGAAGACTTACACCTCAGGTCTGAGAAGATAGTCACCAGGGGCCAGCTCGGCCGGGATCTTCACGTCGACCTTTCCGCAGCATTTGTTCATGTCTTTGACACCCCAGAAATCATCGTCCCCGGAGCCCTTGCTCGACGCCGCCCATCCGTCCTCGTAGATCTTGAACCATCCGGTCGATCCATCAGCCGTAGACGCATCCGACACTTTCGTCATGTACACCATGACAGGGCCGTAGTGTGCACCACCAATCGCTTCGTTGTTGCAGCTACGATCGCCCGGTTGCTATGGTCATGGTTCAGCACTACTGCTGGATACGAGCGATTCATGCATAAGCCTACCTGGTGCATCTCCACCGTCACGGTATCTCCCGCTTGCACAGCGCACTTGCCGGAGATTCCCTTTGTCCCGGCGTTACATCTTATGTCGTTACCGGCGACACCTGTGACAGGGCTGTTGCTCAACGGTGTTCGAACACAGGTATTGGTCTTGTCGACGCCGTTGACCCAGAGTTGCTGGAAGGTAGCATGACCCGCAGCCTGCTGAATGGCAAGTGCCGAAACAAAGATGAGGGATTTCATTATGGCTGAACTTGAAAGCTATGATAGGTTTTTTTGGTACTGTTAGATTGCTAGATTGTCGCAGTACCTGGTTTATATCTCTTGAAATTGACATTATATTCAGTCACCATATGCGCCTATTTTGCGCTGGACAAAATGCTGTTCGTAAATGAGTTCATATCGCTGTAGTCTTAGTGCTGCGTGTGGTGTATACATGACCTTCGCCGGGCCGGATTGAAGCCACAGATGCGTCAATCAGAATCGGGTTTGATATTGTACAATAAAGAGCACATGCAGCGACTCCAATGAATGTGTAAAGTTATGTCTATTGTGGCTTTCGGATGCCGGCAATTAAGGATATAAGAATTACTTCGTAATCTACTTGAAATTGCCGGGCCAGATTCCAGAGTGGTCAGTTGACCTCCAACACGAAAAGGGTACTCGCAACAACAACTGTACATACTTTCCACATTATAGCAATATCCATGAGTGTTCACTAGACAAGCTAATGAAATCCTCTCTATCCTCATGTTACTGTAGTCGCGCTGCGGCGAATGCTTGTTTTATGCTTGTACTAAACCTCATGTGACTGCCACGGCTTCCAGCCGTAATCGTGGAAAGTCGTCATTTCGAATTGCCAACGTGCAATCTCGGTCATTTCGTCCTCTGCGGTTGCTACTTCAGATCGTTCGTCCTCTATGCAGGTCCATTGCCCATGCATCCCCGGGTGACCTCCCAGTTCACCCTTGTGCATGAGATTCACGACCACGGCCCTTTCCACGTTCTTGAAGTACCACACTGAAGCCATGACCATGTTCTGCTCGTGCACTCTTCTAGCCTTGTCTTCGGGCGAATAGTACGCGGGCACATCAAGGATAATCGTTAGGGACTCGAGGGAGAGGTACGGGGCGTAGACGTGGTCGAGGTGCCTATTGAACGTGTGAGAATACGACCTGTCGCACTTGTTTGGAGGGGATCGCCCTGCAGGTAGATTGCCCTGGGTATACGCACTGTCGCAAAGGGAGCAGCTTCCCGTACAAACCCGAAGCTGTGGTGTTCAAAGCGACATGGCGAATGTGGGTGTGCTGAGGTGGGTCGAGGGTACGCAGCTTGCGCAGGCAGCTTGACGCGCGGGTCCAATTGAGCGCGTGTGTTGTACAGGCAAAAGCTATCAGCCTCGCTTCACGGTAGAGGTCGCGACAGGTAAGGAGCGGTTCGAGGTGGGTGGACGATTTGCACAACAGCGAGGCATTAGGGGACAGCGGATCAGAGCTGAAGATGAACTCGTAGATCAGAATGCGCACCTCGGCAGGCAAAAGAAAGAGAGGAGAATAGGTAGGTCGACGAGTAAGGCAGAAGGCGTCTATTTGCTTCATGGTTTGCAGCTAAGAAAAGTTGCAGTTGCGCTTCCGCGCCGCGGACAATGAAGGCTCCCACGTAGATGCATACAGCAAGGCTGCAACTGGCAACGAGAGCAAGCGGTGAAGCGATGCTAGCAGAGAGGGAGCGCGTAGAGAGTGAGCACAGGGAAGGGGAAGGGAGGGCGTAGGGTAGACTAGGATGCTGCAATGCGGCCGACGGACGAGGCAGAGGTGAGGCAGTCCCAAGGCTTGTTAGGCGGACCAGTGCAGCATTGTATGAGCTCCCAGTGCAATATTCAATGCTCGCAATGCTCAATTCAATTCGATTCTTCTTCCTCTTCGTCTTCGTCGTCGTCCTCGTCTTCTTCTTCTTCTTCCTCCTCTCACCCAGAAACGTCTGCGGCTGATGCATTCACGTTGGTTGCTAGGGAAGACAGGGCGGAGTTTGCTGCTAGAGGGCGGTGAAGCTCTCTGCGGGGTCTGGTTGGCCTGCCGCGTGATTCGCCGCGATTCTGCCGACCTGTCTAGAAGATTCTCGAGCTCCACCACAAGAGTATATAGAGCCACCACGCTGAAAATCTACAGCTTCAGTTTCTCATCCACTCTCCTCAATTGCTCTTCTCAAATTCACTTGCAGACGTCTCAGTCTCGCTGCTCTCATAATCAACAAGCTGTTTTCATAATTTGCAGAGCTGATAGAAACACGACTCGTAAGCATTCCCGCCTGCCTACTGTCCGCTGCTGCCTCTGCACGTCCCGTCCCCACTCTGTGCCCCTCTTCGACTATCGTCTATATACATATACAGCTGCACGGTCATATAGCTGCATATCTATCTACAGTGCCTGACTGACCTGTCCAGCATCATTGTCTAGTCGAGTCAAGCCCAGTTCGCTGCCATCATGTCTGCCGAGACGTTCGAGTTCCAGGCCGAGATCTCTCAGCTGCTCGGCCTCATCATCAACACCGTATACTCAAACAAGGAGATCTTTCTACGAGAACTCATTTCCAACGCCTCCGATGCCTTAGACAAGATCCGATATGAGGCTCTGTCAGACCCCAGCAAGCTCGACAGCGGCAAAGACCTCCGCATCGACATTATCCCCAATAAAGAAGCAAAGACCCTCACCATCCAAGACTCGGGTATCGGTATGACCAAGGCTGACCTCATCAACAACCTCGGTACCATCGCCCGGTCAGGTACCAAGCAGTTCATGGAGGCCCTCTCCGCCGGTGCCGACATCTCCATGATTGGCCAGTTCGGTGTCGGTTTCTACTCCGCCTACCTCGTTGCCGACCGCGTCTCGGTCGTCTCAAAACACAACGATGACGAGCAGTACATCTGGGAGTCAAGTGCTGGTGGCACTTTCAAGATCACTGAGGATACCGAGGGTGAGCAGATTGGCCGCGGTACCAAGATCGTCCTTTACCTCAAGGATGAGCAGCTTGACTACCTTAACGAGGCCAAGATCAAGGAGGTTGTTAAGAAGCACTCCGAGTTCATCTCATACCCCATCTACCTTCACGTGCTCAAGGAGACCGAGAAGGAGGTTGAGGACGAGGATGCTGAGGAGGTCACTGAGGGCGACGAGAAGAAGCCCAAGGTTGAGGAAGTCGACGACGAGGAAGAAGAGAAGAAGAAGAAGACCAAGACGGTGAAGGAATCCAAGATTGAGGAGGAGGAGCTCAACAAGACCAAGCCCATCTGGACGCGGAATCCCCAAGACATCACCACCGAGGAATATGCCTCATTCTACAAGTCGCTGTCCAACGACTGGGAAGATCACCTTGGTGTCAAGCACTTCTCTGTTGAGGGGCAACTTGAGTTCCGCGCCATCCTCTTCGTTCCTAAGCGCGCACCTTTCGACCTGTTCGAGACCAAGAAGACTAAGAACAACATCAAGTTGTACGTCCGCCGTGTCTTCATCACTGACGATGCCACCGACCTCATCCCCGAATGGCTGTCCTTCGTCAAGGGTGTCGTCGACTCTGAGGATCTCCCGCTCAACCTGTCTCGTGAGACCCTTCAGCAGAACAAGATCATGAAGGTCATCCGCAAGAACATTGTCAAGAAGACTCTTGAGCTCTTCAACGAGATTGCTGAGGACCGTGAGCAGTTCGACAAGTTCTACACTGCCTTCTCCAAGAACATCAAGCTCGGTATCCACGAGGATTCTCAGAACCGCCAGTCCCTCGCCAAGCTTCTGCGATTCAACTCCACCAAGTCTGGTGATGAGACCACTTCCCTCGCCGACTACATCACCCGTATGCCCGAGCATCAGAAGCAGATGTACTACATCACTGGCGAGTCACTCAAGGCTGTCCAGAAGTCGCCATTCCTTGACTCGCTCAAGGAGAAGGGCTTCGAGGTTCTCTTCCTGGTCGACCCCATCGATGAGTACGCCATGACCCAGCTCAAGGAGTTTGATGGCAAGAAGCTCGTCGACATCACCAAGGACTTTGAGCTTGAGGAGACTGACGAGGAGAAGGCTCAGCGCGAGGCTGAGGAGAAGGAGTTCGAAGGCCTCGCCAAGAGCCTGAAGAACGTCCTCGGCGACAAGGTTGAGAAGGTTGTTGTCTCACACAAGCTGACCACCGGCTCACCTTGCGCCATCCGTACCGGCCAGTTTGGTTGGTCCGCCAACATGGAGCGTATCATGAAGGCTCAGGCTCTCCGTGACACCTCCATGTCGTCGTACATGTCATCAAAGAAGACTTTCGAGATTTCGCCCAAGTCGCCCATCATCAAGGAGCTCAAGCGCAAGGTTGAGGCCGACGGCGAGGAGGACCGTACAGTCAAGTCGATCACCCTCCTTCTCTTCGAGACCTCTCTGCTTGTTTCCGGCTTTACCATTGACGAGCCCGTTCAGTACGCCGAGCGTATCCACAAGCTGGTGTCTCTCGGTCTGAACGTGGATGAGGAGGTTGAGACGGAGCAGGAATCCAAGGCCGATGCCCCTGCTGCCGAGGTAGCTGGCGAGAGCGCCATGGAGGAAGTTGACTAAACGCCCGGCATTACTTTGGTTCCGAAAAGTCTGGTCGGCGTTGTGATTCCTCATTTTCACTCTTCTCACGTGTTACGGCTCTTTTTTTTTCTCAACCTTCTATACCTACCTTCCTCATATCTTGCATCAAGAGTGGTTGGTGGTCATGAATGACTGGATGGATCAGATATCCCCTGGATGTGTAATGTACTCTAGGTAGATCTTTCTCTCGGGTGCTAGCTCGAATATGAATAATGAAAACTTCAACAAATTCACAGTGTTGTCTACTCTGGGAATGGTTCTAATTTCTTGGTTCATGTATTGGCGGGCGTGGTATGTAATTGATAGGTGTGTACGGAGTACAGAATTTGATAGAAGGATTGACAAAAAGGTGGAGGAATGTGACGTAATTAGACATAGCGCTATCATCCTTAGCGGAAGTTCTACGCCATCTTATGTATTGAAGGACTACTGCAGCTCCCTGCCCTTTTTGTTCAATCAGCAACCATACCTACGACAATAATGTCTACGGCACAAACAACCACTATCCCCGTTTCCCTCCCGCGGGTCGCCATCACATACTGCACGCAATGCCGGTGGATGCTTCGGGCCGCCTATGTATATTCTACTCTCGCTTACCCTGCCCCGCTGTCGCATTTATGACTAACTGGAGCATATGTAGTTCGGACAAGAACTTCTCTCAACATTCGGCACGCAGATCGGAGAGATCGCGCTAATACCTGCGACGGGAGGCTTATTCAGTGTCGAACTCGTAGGTGTCTTTCATCTAATCTGCTCGACTTTCTCGCAGATTGCAAGACCAACTAACGGAGGTTCGGGAACTAGACGTATATCCCACCAAATGTGTCGCAAGAAGGCGGTGGAGATATGGAGGTCAAGAAAGTG
Organism: Helminthosporium solani; assembly: GCA_022560085.1. NCBI lineage: Eukaryota > Fungi > Ascomycota > Dothideomycetes > Pleosporales > Massarinaceae > Helminthosporium > Helminthosporium solani. The sequence goes on from JAFISD010000081.1 coordinate 39,441, forward strand.
CTCTTGTGGGATCGGAAAAGCGAGGGCGGATTTCCGGGTATGTCGTGGCGAGTTGATTCGCTCCTGGAGGTTGGGGTGGGGGGAGTATGAGGGAGGGTGAGATTGGAGCGGGTGCTGATGATTGATTTTGTGTAGAGACGAAGGTTCTTAAGCAGCGGGTGAGGGATCATATTGATCCGAAGCGCGATCTGGGACATTCTGATCGAGGCGGGAAGAAGAAAGCTGGGGACACTGCTGGCTCTGAATCTAAAGCTGAAGAGGCGGGCTCTGCGGTAAGTGGGAAGATACCCAAGGAAGAGAATAAGACACAGGAGAAGGTCATGTCTCTGGTTTTGGAAAAGAGGGGCGAAGAGGCGAGGGCGGAAGGGAAGAGGGATGCGAGGATTGGGATGAAGCGGGAGGGGTGTGGATCGAGATCGAAAGAGGAAGGAAGAGAGGAGGTGGGGCGGGAGGAGTCCGGGGCTGCGGTGGTGAGTAAGGGGAATGGAATTAAGGAGAAGGATAGTGATGAGTCGGGTGGGATTAATATTTGTGAAGATTGTCAGTGATGATAAGGTAGAGGTGGTGAACCTGGCTTAGCGAATGATAAAGTCATGTTGTCAAGATCTATACTTTGAGGCCGCTGCAAATTCATTTACTGCAGGGTTGAATCAGTAGTAGTGTCATTTTACTTTCAAACACACATGTAGGGGTAGAAGATTCCATTCCCTCCACTAGTAAGCTCAACCGATTTCCTTCTTGTTCATTATTTCTTACACGTTTGCTCCTCTCTATTACTTCGACACTGATTCTCACTCGAAGTAGAGAATACTATGTAGTTTCAAGATCTCTCCCATCTAGAGTATTCTTGTCAGTTTGCTACTGTAACAACATGGTACCCTGGAGTGATCTGACGTGGTGTTGAAACAGACAGGTCTTAGGGCTTTGATAGAGTCATGTGTCTGTGGTGGTAAGGGGAGTAAGTGTGATGATGACGAAGCACGAAACCACTCCACCCTTCGACCTAGCTAGAAAGCCAGATGGATAGTCCTTTTACAAGAACAAAGTTGAAGGCATTTCAAAGGGATCCACAAGCCTTCCCATAGCCAGCCCATTGCGTCCAATTTCAGCCGCGCCGTGAATTTTCAAAGCCCAGAGCCTTTATAGAATATGGAGTCGTAAATCCAACGCATAGTATGGAGTACGAACCAGGAAAACATGGCCTAACTACTAGTTAGTTATAGACGAGTACTCAGCCGCACCTGCAGCCAGCCCTACACTTTAGGTATAATTGGCCGGAAGCACGATCCCGCGAAGACGATTGGCAGCCGCCTTACTATATGCTTAGTATTATTCAAAGGGAAAATCGGGTGGAATTCGAGTACAATACATAATAAGAAGCTAAAGTATTGCCTGCAAACTTTGATCGCGGTGATCTCGCGTCATCACGTGATGGACCAAAAACCAAATCATCCAACACCAACCACGCACGATATCTTTCTCCCCGGGACAAAAACTCCCCATCCATCCCTCTATACTCGCCTTATTCTGCAATTCGATTCATGGAAATCCTGGATTCGAGGCAGTCTTAGGGTATAGGTGACATATATGGTGAGAGCTGAACATTGACTAACTAACTACTATCTACCTCTAACTATCTCTAGGGACGAGTACAGAGTCACGTGTGAGTATAACTATCCAAAAACCGTCCCTACCGGCCTTCTCTCCGGCTTCCCAAAACAAGTCATCCCATCGGCCAAGCGCCGAACCCACTTCTCCCCAACAAATCAAAATTCCTGTTTCTACTCGTCTACTCGTCTGATATGTAATTACTCTGTATGTATTGTACTCCGTAATAGATATCTGTTGTATACTATCCCGCGGCCTAATTGCCGGCACAGCTACCCCGCCACCCGAATTCGTCATAGTGCGGGGCATTCCACCTTGATTGCCCGCAGCAAAGACACATTGTTCAGACGAGACGACTTTTGCCGGCTGTAGATTCTACTGGGAAGAGGCATTCTTCCTTCTTTGCGCCTTTGCCGTGGGGTGGGAGCGGTTGGGGATGATGGTTCCTGGTTGATTGCTTTTTTTCTTTTCCAGGAGATTGTGGGGATGGAGAGGGTGGATTGATTGATATCTCTGAAGGGGGGGGGGTTGTTTGCAAGCACGGCTTTCCATGTAGATGGGAGGAGACGCTTGGAAGAATAGGTATTATGTGGGGGGGCGGTTTGGTTGTATTTGTTGGTATTGTATCTAGTAAGGTCGGGGAAAATGCCGCGGGCGATTTTGGTGTTAGCTAAATATATACTAGATATTACTTACTTGGACTCTTGTGTTTTTAAAAGAACGACGTGTTGGTTCTTACATGTTTTCCTGTCCCTCTTCCTCCTCTTTTTCTTCTACTTCTACTTCTACTTCTCCTTCTACTTCTTCTCCACCCGCCCGTTTCTACCATTGTAATCCGACCAACCCACTAAGCACCGAACAGAATCACAAAGAGCCGGAGAATTCATCAACGAGTTAAAACGCATCATACCCTTCCACCAAGCCATAATGTCTTCAAAGCCTGAAATCGGCTTCTGCGGCCTCGGAGCCATGGGCTTCGGCATGGCAACCCATCTCCTTAAAGCCGGCTACCCCGTCACTGGCTTCGACGTCTGGAAACCCACGCTCGACAAATTCGCCGCAGCCGGCGGTACACACTCGACCTCTCTCTCCGACTCCGCAAAAGGCAAAACCTTCTACGTGTGCATGGTAGCTACGGCACAACAGGCGCAAGAAGCAATCTTCGGCGAGGATGGCATATTGAAGGGGTTGCCGAAAGATGCGGTGTTATTGCTCACTTCGACGGTGCCGAGTGCGTATGCGCAGAGTGTAGAGAAGGAGTTGAAGGATCGAGGAAGGGGGGATGTGTATTTCGTTGATGCGCCTGTTAGTGGGGGTGCGATACGGGCTGCCGATGGGACATTGTCGATTATGGCGGGGGCATCTGATGCTGCGATTGAGAAGGGGCGGTTTCTGCTCGAAGAGTTGTCTGCGCCTTCAAAGCTTTTCATCGTCAAGGGGGGTATTGGTGCTGGAAGCAATATGAAGATGGTGCATCAGGTTCTTGCTGCTATTCATATTTTGGCTGTGAGTGAGGGCTTTGGATTCGCTGCGCGGTTGGGACTGAATGGGAAGGATGTTAGGGAGGAAGTGATTGGGGGGAAGGCCTGGAGCTGGATGTTTGAGAATAGAAGCGTCAGGACGTTGACTGAGGACTATTTTCCTGGGGCGAGTGCAGTAGCTATCATTACGAAGGATACGGTATGTATATCGAAGAGGGCTGGCATCGAGCGGAGAGGAAGGGAATCACTGACAGCATTAGGGTATAATAACATCCATGGCACGTTTACTCAACTTTCCAACTCCATTATGCTCGATTGCAGAGCAGGTTTACTTCAGTGGTCTAGACAAGGGCTATACTACTCAAGACGACGCAGGACTTGTTCGACTCTGGACCTCCGAACCCGTCGCAAGCATTCAATCGACTTTTTCAGAGGAGGAAAAGAAGGCCAAGCTTAAACTAGTAACTGAACTCTTGACGGGCATCTACGTTGTCGCCGTAGCAGAAAGCATCTCCTTTGCAAAACATGTCGGCCTACCGCTACCACAGCTATATGAGCTGGCCGTCGACGCAGCAGGAGGCAGTGCCATGTTCAAAGAGTTCGGAGCAAAAGCCATCCCCATCCTAGAAGGAAAAGGCGACACGGAGGGAAAGATACTAGAAAGCTATCTAGCCGGACTCAAGAACGCCGTAGATGCAGCGCAGAGCATCAAGTGTCCGCTATATTTGGGAATTGGTGCATTGAACGTGCTGCTGCAGACGGGTCAAAGCTTGGACTTGACCTCACTATTGAAGTTGTATACAGGCATCTAGAATCTCACCCAGTGTAATAGTTGTCAAGATGTATTACCATGCCGCTAAGTACGGAGCATTGGCTTTCCGCTACATAGCTACCTACCAGACAGTACGCATGTACGCTCAATGAAGCTGAAGATTTACCCGGCTGCACAGTATCCGACTAGAAGACACTATTCCCGATTGTAGTTTTCAATATTGCTTGCGGTAATAATTACTAGGGACCTGTACGCGAGAACGAACGGTGAATACACTACTGCATGAAGAGATTACACACCACACCAGAACACCACAAGGTGTATCTATCTCCGTATGTATTTCAGCACGAACATGTCGCCGACATGTACCTTGCACGCTCTCACGCCACAATAACATGTCGCGATCGGTGAACGTATCCAAGACAAATGCATGCACGCATCCAAGACGACGTCCAAGATAACAACGCAGAAGAAATCCAGGCCACATGGACAATCGGGAACCCACGCAAAACTGCCACGCGCCCGGCCCAGCGTATCTTTGCAAGCAGACGTCGCGAGAGCACTAGGACGAACTCAGCACCAACATGCTCGACGCGATACGGCCATCACTCTGTGCCTGTCCTTGACCGACCGATGCTAGAGCATGCACGGCGACGTTTGCAGAACAGTAGCACCAAGGTACCTACATGCGTATCTAGTATGCGGGAAGTGAACCGGCATTGGAATCTCCGATCTCATCACGATACCGCGCACGCTTCGCTTGGGAAACCACTGGGGAAAAAAAAATCCTGATACTGCCCTTGTATTTTTGGTGATGATCCCGTGTGCCTGCATATCGCGGCAGTTGCTGGAAGAACTGTGCGCCTGTGGCCACGTTTCAGGTATGACTAGCAGAGTGTACGGTAGCAGGAGACTTTGAGTGGTGGAAAATGCGTCATGTTATTGCAGGTACATAGTTTGATATGAACAGATGACATGATGGTTTTTGCTCTTTTGGCATGGCGAGCGTTTATACGGGGTGCTGAGTAGTATAGGTATAGGGAGCGAGGAAGAGAGAGAGTCATGCCATGGAATGTGAGACAGTTTATGTGATGAGTACTTCGTATAGCATGATTGTGATGATGCGAATAGAGGGACGATCGGACTACTAAGCGCCTTCTAACCCTCCCCCCTGATGCCGCATCAAGAGCGAGTAATCCCACGCGAAACACAAAATGGAAGAAGGAAAGTGAAACCGTTGACGCCATCTATATTGAAATCTTGTAAGATTTCTCAAAGGGCCGAAAACAGAGCCGCGTCGTTTGGAGGGATTACAATAGCGGCCTATGAATGTTCATTTCCGGACATGGGCATACTTTATTGGCCGACGGAGTAAACAAAATGTCCCCATCGCCGACATTATCCGCAGTGATCTACTTCAATGACGTCTTTGATACCCTGGAATACTGCTAGGTCCAACAACCACCAAAGATGTATGATCTTCAGGAGAAAAGACGGCTCACAAAGGTGTCACCCAAGATCTTCCACTGGGCAACGCTCGGGTACCTACCCACGGAATGAACTACCGTGTTCGCCACCGCCGGTTCGGCAGGGTATTTTGAGAAGAGTTGGAAGATTTTCAATTTCCGAAACATTCGGTACAAATCTTTTGCTGCGAGCGCGGTGCCCATCGCTGCTATTTGCTTAATTAGCTTTCAGACATCTGCCGTTTGAGCTCAAGACGGGCTTGAGCGAGATAGTCGACATCCGTCTATATGCGCCTTCGCGCGTGTTCCTGATCAATAATCCTGTGCAGAATAGAAAACCCGGAGACCTGGTTTGGTGTACTCCGTAACGTTCGAAAACGGTTGTTGAATTGCCTTTCATCCTGAAAATCAAGGCATTACAATCAGCTAAAAGTCCAGTCCAGTGCTCCGTCAAAAAACCCCAGCCCACTCTTCACCCACTATCCTTGTCTCAGCCTTCTTCCTTCGTGCAGGATGCAGCGCTTACCGTTCAGCAAGGACGCCTGAGTGGTGAACAGGATGCAGATGCAGCCCGACGAAGAGTCATCGTAACAATGGAAAATGGGGACGACAGGGGCTTTTGCAAGGCAGCCAGGTGAGATGAACAGCACTACCACGAGGAGATCGACAGACAAGGACCAAAGGAAAGCCACTCAGGATTGTTCTTGCAGGCGGATGCATCGTGAAAGTGCATGTGACTCACAGCGTGCTGCAGGGTTTCCAGTACATACTGGCCGTATATGGTGCTTGTAGAGTGGATAGTTGTCTGCTGACGTCTGACGTGCGCGGCGCTCAAGACATGGCCATGTTGGCAAGGTGGGGAAGTTGGGTGTGTATCTATTGTTGTCGACCGAGGACAGGCTGTAGACATCTCACTCGCGCCACAGGAGTAAAGGTGTGTACAGTACGTAGTATGATCTGTCTAGTACGAAAGCACTGCGGGGGCATAGCAGTGGGATTAAGCCGGGATTAACTTGAGCTGAGATTGACATCGGTGAAGCCAGTGGTCATCACAACTGTCCGGAAGAGGTGACTATCTACAGGATGTGAATCCAAAGGCGAGATTGAGTGGGCATGCAACTGACCCCCACAGCACACCGCTGCTCAGCCCATGTCGGCTTGAATTCTTGATAGACTTCTACCCTTCATCATGAGCAAGATATGGTGTGTCCGTATACTGGTAGCTTTGTCGGGAACTTGCGGCCACGCATGGACGTCGTGTTCGCATGATAGACTTGCCAGACACATGGGTAACACGTATATGAACATGCTTCCAATAAGACGGCACGGAACACTGGCCTTGTGTGAGTCTTGGCGTAGGAAACGTTCTCATAGGGTGATAAATTAGGGGCACAATTGAGTTCTGACGGCTGAGGATGCTGAGCTGCTAAGGGGCTTTTGGCCGTGCCTGCAGCGTGTGTAGTACGACTTTGAAAGGAGGGGTGCCAGGAACAGCCGTCCTGGTAATACGAAGCTGTCGAAAACCAGCTCGTTGCAATCTGCCAGAGAGAGGGTGAGAGGCAGCACGCACCATCTCAGTGCATGGTATATGTGTTGGTGTTGAGGGGCCATATTGCTTTTGGCAAATCAACCGTCTCGTAGCGGCAAGGTTGGATGTCTTAGTCGTACCGCGGGCTTCCGCGTCTGAGGCGTATCTATTGGTAGATAGCCACATAGCTGGGCAATTGCTCGCCATGAGTGCGTTTCGTCTTGTTGCTCGGGTAATTAGTGATGATGTGAGCGGATATCGTATGTTCCTGGCGATGGAAAAGGATCGCTTGCGAGGTCATAGCCGTCTAACGATGCGATAGCGTGGAGTGATTAACCTCCCCTCCCCCCACCCAGGGCTTGTCTGATGTATGAGCAGTCAAGGTACATATGGCCTCTGGGGCATGTCGTTGGCTGCTGACACGACAGCACTATTCCAACCATGTCACTGGGTTTGTGGGGTTCGATGGGGCTGGATAGTCTCAGTGTCTCAGGATGCTCAAACGATGCATTATCATGGCAGGATCAAGTGAGTCACGCGCAACTCTTCAGTCATGTCTATGTACGGAGTACGTTGCGCGGGTATATCGGTCTGGAGTAACAAGGCATGGTAAGCTCCGCGTCATTGCGTCTTGCGCGGCAGAAACCCAATTTCGGGCGGTGCGAAGCAGTCCAGGTGTCGGGGGAACTCAAAAGTCATGAGATCGAGATAGCAAGAGCATAGCCAGGACGTACAGGACGACGTGCAAGGGCTTACGGAAGTCTGTGGGACGGGGGAGTTGTAGATTGAGGGGTTACTCCTGCAGTCTGCCGATATCCTACGCTACCAAGATACTGCATGTTGGTAGCTGTCGTATTATGAACTGTATTGTAGTACAGCCACGGGGCAACTCAGACGACCCTTTCTTTTACCCTATCGCCGATCAGCTAGGGGCTGCGTATCAGCCGCGTGAAGTGCGCCACTGATAGTTTGATATCACCACTACAGTCCCAAGGTTTACGATAGAGTGTAGAGATAACGTATATTGATCTTTGATCAAATCATTAATGCTAGTAAAGTAAACCTGGGTATTCCGTTGATCCATAGGCCGATAAAGCCTCCGTGTAGAAACTCCCATAGACATGTGTCACCGTTCTAAAAGTACATTTCATGCTCCGTGTTCCGCATCCACTGATGCACATGCGATAAGCAAGGTAGGAAATCTTAGCCACAGTATTACAACAGCTACGCTCTACCGTGTAGCGCTAAAGAAACGAGTTGCCGACTGCGTCCACCCGAACCAGCGTGTGTCTGAAAGCCAAAAGAAAGGGACCCAGGAGTGAGTCAAAGGAGACGTCGGCAGTGGCGGTAAACCATGCCAGTGTTGGTCGTAGGCCCTGCAAGCCGCCGCGCCCATGTCAGCAGGGCTGTGGGGACTTGATGCAGTGTTGGCATGGACTGCAAGCAAGCGAAGGCCGAGAGCGGCGGCGCATCAAAACGATGATGTAAACTCGTCGTAGACGGTAACCAGTATCCGAAGGTCGCATACTATAGTGTGGGTTGGTGTCGTAGTATGTTGGGTGCGTGCTTTACGCATTCAGGCGACCATGGTGTGCTGCAGACTACACGCCCAACCTGATCAGATCGTGCTGAGAGATGCATGCCAAGACGAATGCGAGATGTTTGAATTGTAAGGATTAGGATGATGTAGTGATGCGAGCGGTGCGATGTAGTGTATATATCAATGCCGAAGAATATGCGCCAGATGCCAAAATGCGACTGAGACTAGACAAGCGTAAGGTGAGGCCCGACTCTTTGTCGTCTATTTTGAAGGTACCGGCGGCAGTGGTCGGGTTGGTGGAGGACCAGGGCAGGGAGGAAGGTTCTGTGTCGACATGGCTACGTCGTTGCTGATGATGGCGGCCATTGAGTTGATGTAGATGTGGAGATGATGATTGTAGTGAGGTGTCGGTGTTGGACAGGGGGCTCTAGGAGAGACACGACGAGGCTGGCAGTGGAACTCTTGTCAAGGAGGAGTCGAAGTTGTTTGGCGGACAGGGAGGGGTTAAGATTGATGGCAGTGGGCCAAGGAGGCTTTTGTATGTGTCTGCTTGAGTGTAGGCGACGGGTAGTTGTGGGATGAAACAAAAAGATGGGACGAGGGGCACTTCCTGTATTTATGTTTGTGCCTTGAGATTGCCAGAACTCAAAATGTCGGTCAGCCTGCGTGACGATGGTGTAATGATGCTAGGCAAAGCATGGCAAGGCATGGTCCAAGCGGTGAGCTGATGAGGCGCTGGGCCGTCTGAAAAAAAGGAGAGGTGAGCTTGGACATCGTGGTCAGAGTGGGACCGTCCTGACGCATAAGCTAGCCCAAACATCCACACATCCTGCCTGCATCCTGGCCAAATTGCAGCACGGGCAGCAGGAAACACGGAGACCTGCCCTCCTTGATGCCGTTTCATCGCCCCCGTGACTGTGTGAAGATCGTGTTGATCCAATCCTGTCGCGACATGTCCATGCCGTCCTCGTACAGCTCATCATGGACGGAACAGAACGGTCGACGTGGAGGAGAAGCCGCTGGCCATGTTGTGTGCCTGATTCCTGACATCATGCTCGACAGGAAGCACCCTAGCCGGCACGCCGTTTCGCGAGCTCTAGTGGGAACGGTGAATCAAACTTAGCGTTCTCCTTTTGTGATGAGGGCGGAGAATACTCCTCGGCGCTGAAGCGTGTGAGGGAGTGCTTGTAAAAAAGAGCCAGGAACCGCAGGGATTCATACGGGCACCGTGTTAGAAGTGCACCTGACACCGTGACAAGCCAGTGACCGGGCGCGCAAAGAGGTTGCGAATTTTTCTGCTCGCTCAGTTTGCGATATTGGGCATCGCAGTCTGGAGCAGATCCGGGCGCCTTCTCCCGTGCTTCCACCAGGCTTCCATCTAATTTCGTGGTGGACAATTTCATCGACGTGTTATCTGCGGCCCCTGGAATTTCAGGCTCCACAGCGCCGTTGGCGGTGAGAGGGTGAATGAATGACTGCGTCGTCCAGCTAACTCGGCGTGGTGTAGGAGCAGGCGGCGACCCTGTATCGTCGATTGGAAGAGCCGGCGGGAAGAATGCCTAGATTCTTTTTGTCTTGTCGTCGACTATGGGACATACTTGGTGCGACTCGTACTGGCCCTTGCGTATGCAGCCTGCATGCGTAAGTATGTATTGATGAGCAGCATCGTGGCAATGGGAGCCGCAGACAGGCACCCTCTGTACTGCAACCCTCTCACAGCCTCTGAGTGTTTCCCCTAGCGCCAACTGGCCACCGTTTCGCTGCTGCAGAAGCGCTGAACTCACTCCGTGGGGAACGGCAACTCCGGATGGACAGAGTTGGACGGGCTGGCGAACGAACAATTCCGGAGTAACAGACCGACAGATCCATCCGATCGGGACAAGCGCCGCAGCTCCCACGTGGAACGGCTTGAAACTAAATGGGACGCGCGCGTTTGCTTTTCTTGATCGTTTTGCGCAATTCACTCTCTTTCGCTCCCCTGCAACACATCACCACGTCCTGACGGCCACACTGCCGCCCATTCCAGCGCCCGCCACTGCCGCCCGCTCCTTTTCCTCTGCGTCTGTATCCCGTTCGAGCTTGAGCTTGACCTTCACGGCCGCCGCCGCGGCATCATGCCCCCAGTCTGTTGCGATCGTCAGGGGATCTGTCCTGCCAAAGTCTAAATACTACGCAGACCCCCCCCTTTGCCAGCCCGGCATCTGCGATATCCACGTTCTGCGTCTCAGGCCGGTGGAGCCAGAACTTTGTCGGGACGTCAAATTCTGTCGTGACAAAAGCCGGCCTCGGCGATGAAACTTCATTGCGATACTTCTGGCCATGTTTTACGGTCGTTATCCCGAAGGCTTGGATAGTGCGGAGAGAGTACGAAGTGACGCCTAGCGGCGCCTCTGACTTTGCCCTATCTAGGCCGTTCACTAGCCTGATCTTACTGATCCACACCGTGACCGACATGAACTTAATCAATATGATGTCCTCGACCCTTTTGAGTTTATTTTTTTTTCGCTTTGATCCGTACCGATACCGAGCCTGGAGGCCAAGCAAAGAAAGGAGAAATAACTTCGCCCAAGCCCACCGTCGATGGTTTCTGTGCAATGTTTTGCGGCGTGTCTGATTCCTACCAAGCACTCCGTATATACCTGCGGCGAACGTCGGTCTCTACTCCGTAAGAGCCCCTGTGTTACTGAATTTGAGCACGCCAGTCTGTTTGCTTGATGTACGTCAGCCACCGCAGTTGCACTGACTGGCGATCAATATAGAGCACACCACACCTGCATCTTCGAGCAATAAGCGAGTTCCAAGATGGGACATCCGATCGCTTTAGTTCACCTGGAAGAGTCGTAGCTTCGTATGTCAGATCAGGTACCCGCATGCAGGTACGCGGAGAGCGATGCCATTCATCTTCTGGATGTGGCTTGCGCTGGCCCTGGTTGCTCAAGCGAACCCGACCACCAGATGGACGCCACAATAAAGTAATCGACTGCTCGCGATCCTTTGCTATCTTTGGCATGTTCCAACAAGCTGAACCATGGGTGCATCGTATGTTGTACAGTTGCGGAGGAATTCCATGCCATGGCTCGTTGTCTGAAGTCTGAACGTAGCCTTGTCGACAATCAGTATCGATTTATTGATATTGTAGGCTTAGCTGAAACCCAAGTGCCCTCACACCCTCACTATGCCGAATGGGCGAGCACAGCCATCAATGTACCCTGAGACATTCCTTTCAATCGCATTGCTCCCCATTTCTTGGATATGGTCGAAGAGGTGCGCATCCCTGACTTTGGTGTACCTGATACCAGGAATGTCCCCAAGTGACTTCCCCCCCCCCCCCCCAATCAAAGTATCACACTTACCAAACATGGCGCCTATCGGCAATGGGTTTATAAACCGCGTACGGATAGAGTGCGCACATTAACAAGACGGCTAAGCTTAACACGAGCCCAAGGCAGCTGCCAGCAGCTATTTCTATACTTAGACGGGACCAAACCAATACTCGCTTCAGTATCAAGCTACTTCTTTCGGATGTGTCGGGATGTAGGCAGGATAAGGGTAGGACATGCGTTCGCAGCTTATCCATTGTCCTCGTCATCGTCGATTTGCTCAGCCGCAGCTTGAGTGCTCACCCAATTCTCCATCATTTGTTGGGACCCGGGCACTCCTCCAGCACCGCTAGCAGTTCGCATACCCTTCCGTGTGACAACTAAACATAGAATGCGGCCGTATATTGAGAAGCCTTCGTACGAAGTGTTCAATGCCGGTTTCTTCTTTTCATCATCATCATCATCAGCATCAGCACCATCCCCGATTCCATATTCTGGGACCGTTATGCTCCGCTTTTCAGATGCAACGTTTTCAGTTTGGGAAGACCCATAAGATTCGCTAGATTCGCGTGTGAGACGTTCTGGAGCTCTCCTACGCTTCGCTCGACCTGAATCAGACACAACCTCAACGGCTTCAGGGATATGAGCAAGGTTGACAGTCTCGTCATCCTCTTCTCTGATGACGATCGGCTCTGTGCTGTCTCCTTCGTTGATCACCATGGGTTGGTCGCTGGTCCCAGACGTAAGCCAGCCGGTGAGTTTGCCCGAGTTGCTTTTGATCCGAGGCTTATTCTTGAACATCTTTTTCTTTGTGAGGACAGAATGCCGAGAGGAGAGCTCGGTCAGAAATATGGAGACTTCAAAGTCGTCTAACAAAGTCAGTCTAAGTAAGATATGATGTGTGAGAAGGCAATGTGCGAGGCATTGACTTACCCTCGACAACCACATCCTTGACGCCCTTCTTCTTCGCTTTGCCTCCACCCTTGGTCTTTGCTCTTTCATTTTCCTCTCGCAGTTTTGGAAGTACAAGTGGCCGAACTGCTGATATGACGCGTGGGAGGACTGGGTTATCGCGCCGCAGAAGCCAACCTTCAGCGTCGGCCGGTCGATCAAGATAGATGCGCACCTCTAAAACAGAGTGCTTTGTGATCCTCAGGTATCTGCGGATAGGTGCCATGTTTCACAGAATATTGCTGCAGCTCAACGGCCGTCCGAAGTTGAATAGGTGCGTGGATGAGGACGTGCTCTATTTCACGAAGCGCTTTCATGATGCGTAGTCACGTGCTGCTACAAAGCCAAGACGCTCTAGGCCGATTAGGGGTAGGCCAATGGTCCCTTGCGTCTCGACAGGCATGTCACAATTGTTGATGTCTTCTCGGTGTTGCAGTTGTTCGGGCGTCGAAACCATCGAATTATTTTAGAATGGTCTTCGAAGTTCACGTATGGGGCCCGGCCTTTGGTCTCCCGTCAATCGATCCGGAGTGTATTGCGACGGTTGCCTATTTTAATAGAATCGTCCCGCAAGGACAATGGGTCCTCATATGCGACTGCGACACGTCCATAAGCCCTCATGGTATGCTATTTCAATCTGCCTGATTACTTTCTTCAAACCCTAACCGACACCAGACGAGTTTCCAATACTTTTGGACGGCAACACGAAAACCACCGGATTCTCAAACATCGTGTCGTACCTGCGCAATCACCACTCGGGTGCATACGATCTGGATTACAATCTTACGCATCAGCAACAGACTAACAGGACAGCGTGCGTATGGTGCGCGCCTCCTCATTTTGAGTACTGCTGAGAACAGACAGATACTTTTCTTTTCTGCACTCGATCGCCAGTCCACTCCTTGACCTATATCTCTTCGTTTCCTCCGAGAATTACAATGCCACGACCTCGTCCGCCTACACTGCGATCCTACCGTGGCTTTCAAACTACATAATACCCCCTAAACGACGAGACTTGGCGCGGGCGAGGACGGCTCATCTCGGGTTGAGTAGCTTGGACGTCGCAGAAGCTACAGAAGGTGCACGAGGGCCAGGAAGTGGCACAGCGTCCTCCGAATTCGAGGCTGCCAAAAGGGCTGCAGGTATACCAACAGACAACGAGTCCAAGGCGCTCAATATGGGTCGTGGTAAGGGTCTGGGTGGGCTTCTCGGCTCTCCGATCTACGCCGCACGCTTCAAACTCGATGCATTGTCGAACGAGCTTCTTGAGCCACTCTCGGATCTTTTGAAAAAGAAAGACTACTTGCTTGAAGGTGATAAGCCGTCAAGTCTAGACTGCCTTGCATTCGGTTACCTGTCACTGATGCTCTACTCTCCAGTACCGCAAACGTGGCTCAAGGAAGCTATACAGACCAAGCATCCCCGCATACTGAGGTACATTCGGCGCCTTCGTGAGGACCTTCTTGGTGGCGAGGAGGTTGATCCCACCCAGGTCTGGTCGGTCGCATGCGGTCGGATAGAAAATATGCCACACGGCCTACCATGGCAACCACGAAAGGTTCAAGCATTTGTGCCTCAATTCGCGGGGTTGGCAAGCGAACTCATCAGCAATTTGCCTCTAGTGTCGGTCATTGTACCACGCCGTTCTGTCGTACAGGATCACTACAATAGCGGTACCAAGGCCATCTCATCACTCCCGAGCCCTCTGGCTGTTAACACATTCATTACGCTTTCGGCGGCCGTCACGGCGGGCCTCGCTGGATTGGCGATTCACCATCGTCGCAACCCACGGGACGGCCTCCTCATATTCTGGGCTCTTCGGCCACAGGCAGGATTTGGTGGGTTTGGAGAAGCGGAAAGCCTGCTCAGCGTGCTGGCTGGCCAACTGCCACCAGGAAGGTCATTTTAGTCTGTCAACAGCCCCGATGTACAACATGTTGAACTTGTATAGCATTTGGCGTTGTATACCCCAATTGTAAAACATTACGGAGTAGAGGGCCGCAACCTACCATGGAAAATAGCTCATGAGCTCAGAGGCCAACGCAATAACGTCATTGGCGCGACGTTCTGGCGCGCATAATGCTTTAATGCTTCTGGACTCGCCCCTAGCAGACTCTGGTGTATTGACATGCTCGTGTAAACGTGATTGCGCAGGGTGTGTGCAGAACATATTACGGCTAGGAAAATGGCCATGACCGATTCCGTACTCCCTGCTTCTCCAGCATAACCAATTGGGCCCCCTATGGCAGGGTTGGAAGGGCTTCAGGCCTAGTGTTGCGCGAAAAAAGTGGTTGATGGGCATCGTTCGGTGGGGATGATCGACGCCAAGATTCTACGTCATGGTTCTAGTCGCTGTCAATGTTCGCAAACAAAACGCTGACAGCGTCCTTGACTCGGCCAGGTTCGTCAACACCACACACCACAGTCCACGATATCTATCCCTAGCAAACCTCCTTTACACGTCTGCAAGAATGCATCGCACCTATAGTACGTCTCTACCCCCAGACCTGTTCTGCATGTTTGTCTTCGTTACCACGCCCTCTGCCCTCGCCTCCCCCCCCCATGCGCCTTACATCTGCACCGCCGACTTTGGACACGGAGAGCTTGATGGACACAAGTAACCTACTTTCATTCACTATGAGTTGTACTAACGCTGCTCCTTCAATCAAGGTATGCGCCAATCGCGCGCCCCCACGGCGTCGCAGATCCAGAATCCGCCTCCTCCGGTCTCCTCGACAAAGATTGGGCGCTTCTTTGGTAGGGGCAACATCGGTATGTGTTCTATACGTACACACCACGGGGAAAAGGCTGACACTTATATTCGATAGGACATACGTTTCGTCATAAGTCTGCCGGTGCCTTCGGGCCAGACCTCGCAAAGAAGCTCTCTGCGCTCGTCAAGATGGAGAAGAACGTAATGCGCAGTATGGAACTCGTTAGCCGAGAGCGCATGGAGGTTGCTGTATGTGCATACGGGGTACACATGAGCTATGAACTGGTGCTAACGCCATCGTAGCAACAACTCTCAATCTGGGGCGAGGCGTGCGACGATGACGTCTCTGATGTCACAGACAAGCTCGGTGTTCTCATATACGAGATCGGTGAGCTTGAAGATCAATTTGTGGACCGTTACGACCAGTACCGTGTCACCATTAAGAGCATTCGTAACATTGAGGCTTCCGTGCAGCCTAGCCGCGATCGTAAGCTACCGCCCCCAACCATGACGTAACACTAACTGACCGCTCTGTCCACAGGCAAGCAAAAGATCACCGACCAGATTGCCCAGCTGAAATACAAAGAGCCCAATTCCCCCAGGATTGTTGTATTGGAGCAGGAGCTTGTCCGTGCCGAGGCCGAATCCTTGGTTGCTGAAGCGCAGCTTTCCAATATCACGCGTGAGAAGCTCAAGGCTGCGTTTACTTATCAATTCGACGCGATGCGTGAACACTGTGAGAAGCTTGCCATCATCGCTGGGTTCGGCAAACATCTCCTCGAGCTTGTTGACGACAGTCCCGTCACCCCTGGCGAGACTAGGAACGCCTACGACGGCTACGAAGCCAGCAAAGCCATCATTCAAGACTGTGAAGATGCTCTCACAAACTGGGTATCGCAAAACGCGTCCGTATCCTCTAAACTATCCCAGCGCTCGCGCACTCTCTCCCAGCGTCGCAAGAATGCCGTCGCCCGTAGGTCGGAGGGTGTAGACCTTTCGCATCAGGACCAGCCGCTCGAGAATAGGGAATCTGGACTTTGGATCCCAGCTTCTGAGCATCAAGGTAATGGTTATGAGGATGAAGATGACGAGGATCTCGATGCGCCTTCTACCGTTGCCACTGAGACCCGAGGCCGCGAGGAGGAACGGATTGCTGCCTAAGTTGAAATTCCATGTTGGGCGCTGCGCTAATGTGGCCTTCTGTCTTTACAGGGCTTCACCCGTCAACTTCAGAGATTGCGTCTCCTCAGCTTACGATGTATACCCCCGTTAGAATGATTGATGGGATGAATGGGCAGTGGGACGGCCGATTCAGTATCGATTAATCTCTTTGCTGTGTTCTTGGGGGGATGTCTTTTGGCAGATTTGGGATATAGTATATATTTTGGTATTGTTTTCTGATGCTTCACGAATGGACGACGCTGTACAACCGGGGGAATAGGATTGGAGAACAGTTATTTAGTAATTGAAGAACACGGTTTCGCTACACTCTTCGATTCCACACGAGTCTCAAAGTTCGAATTTTAATGCACCCTGCAGTACGGAGTACCATCGACGGGGTTCTAATAATTCAATATCAAAATGCTATTGCAGGGTATTACCATCCGCCCAGCATTCCCGGCCATCTATAGATGACACCTGTCGCAATCCCACGCCTCCCTCGCAGGACCAACATGATGAACTCTATTGTTTTTGGGATATCGACGAGGCCCGTTGTGGCCACCGGGCGAAACCACGCGTCGAACAAGCCCTTTCCATCGTAAACGCAACGCCAGGAACCGTAGTAATCTTCAAACAAGGCACCAGGGCTACGCAAGCCACAAAATCAGCAAGCCAAGCAGCGAATAAATCAAATACATACATATACTAGAAGACGACTCGCGTCCACCCACCACCCACCACCCACCACCCAAGCTTCTCCAAGCCTCTCCAAGCCTCTCCAAAGTGAAAAAGAATACGGAATACAATGAATGTATCGCAATGAAATTCCGATACATTCCGATACATTCCGATACACTCCGACACACTCCGATACATTACATTTCAATGCACCCGCGCACCCACGCACCGGTGCCCAACTCTATCTACACCGTACTCCGTACTTGAGTTATAGAACCCCAGAGTCCCCAAACTCCAAGTCAAACTCCAAGCCAAACCTTCCAAATCAAACTTACCGGTCCTTGTCCTGGCATCCTGGTGCTTAGGTTGCAGGTACAGCAGTGCGTGTAGACGGTTCGCGTTCGTGTTGTGGTGTAGAAGGTGCGGTCGCTTTCGAGCCTGGGGTTGTGTAGTTTTGGGATCCAGTAGGTGAGTCGGGCGGGGGTGGGCGGGGGAGGTGTTGGCGATGGTGATGATGGAGGTGGTGATGGTCATGAAGGGCTGTTGGGTGGGTGGGTGGAAGTGTTAATGAGGGTGTTTTTGAGGGCTTGGGTAGTGGAGAAGAGGGCGGCGATGAGGAGAATGGTTGTTGGTATCATGGTGGTGATGGTGATGGTGATGATGATGTGGACTGGGAATGTTTGGTATGTATGCTTGTATAGAGGTGTGAATGGGCGTTGTTGTTACTTGCGATTGTAAGATTGAAAGCTGTGAATAATGTAGCTTCCTATATTCGAATGAAGGTCATAGTGGATATGTTTTTGGTAAAGGTAGGTGAGGAAGGGGCGTTCTACATGATAAGATTCGGGAGTTGAGATTTACTCATGCTGCGATTCTTGTATTATCCTCTATGCTTCTCTTATAATTACGCTATGGGACAGAGAGGTATTATGAAGATTCCCCATGGAAAGTTTCTGGAAAGTTTCTGGAGACTCGTAGGGTATCTAGAGAATTTGGCTACTCGGATAAGTGCCCAACGAGTACGAATCCAAGCCGAGTATAGCATGTTATACTGTATCAGTAGGTGAGATAGCGTAACCTGGATTCTGTGCCTCGTGAGGGCGCACCACCAACTATACCTACAAGTAGTAGGGGGGATATACATCTACTGCAAATGATACACACTTGACTGTCGAGACAACGCTACGTCCAATGCGCTTCGATGACCACCTCACTTGATAGCATGAGAGCGACGTAGCGCCATGTAGCAATCCCACGATTTTGCTTGTTCCAATACGGTAAAGGCTACCAGAGTGCTGACACCAAAGTGTACCTGTTTCACGATGGGGGAGTGAAGAAAGCCCGTCGTTTTTCACGCGTCTTCTCATCCAGTGCGATTGTCTCGTTTTTCGGACGACCGCGTTTGCCTTTTTTCTTTACTGTTGTTGATGGTGGCCTTGATAGTTCGGTGCCAGATGTGGTGGCCTGGACGACTTCCTTGATCGTCTGGCGGGAGAGGCAGAAGTCGATGTGAGAGTTGAAAGTTGTGTCGTTAGGAGGTTGCGGTAGGGAACATATGGGGCATGCCCACGGCTGTCCGGGTTGCTGGTCCACGGGCGGTGAGTCCGCAGTACTGTCAAGTTGCTTCTTCTCGTGCTCCTGTGAAAGCCTCTCTAGCTCGTTCATCTCATCATTGCGCTCTTGGCGAGCAGCCTCTTCAAATTCAGCTTCTGGCCAGACCTCCCAGTCCCCTTCAATGTCCCCTTTTATAGATTTGTTTGTTATGCTGGTAGCTGCGGGGGTCTTTGACATGTCTCCCGTGGCTCTCCAACGGCCAAAGAAATCGATTCCAACCTTCTTCGTGCTAATAAGGTGTGTGGCTCTCAAGCCCATGAGTCGCAATCTCATGTTTGGTATCTCTTTCATAAGCTTATCTAGCATCGGCAAACTGTACTTGTACAGATCTTCGGCTTTGTGAATAGCGAACGGAGGCGTCATTTGGCGAGTATAGACTTCGTATGTGTGAAGCTTGATCTTGATGCACAAGGTGCGCCCTTTGAACTCGGTACGCTTCATGTCTCCTTCAAGCTCTTCGGCAATCTCCCGTAGTTTTAGTCGCAGAGCGTCTGGTGACTGCATCTCTTTGAAGGTTGTTTCTGTACCAACACTCTTTCGCTCGTAGTCCTGTGCAGGCTGGATTGACGTTCGTCCAAGACCCAAGTAGCATTGTATCAAGAATTGAAAGGCCTTTTGTCCAAAGAGCTGAGGTAGATAGGCTCGGTGTTCGTAGATATCGCCGCACGTCTTGATACCAATGGCATCCAATTCTCGCTCAAACACTCGCCCCACGCCATTGACCTTCCTGGTAGGTAGGGTTTTCATAAACTCCATGATGGTCTGGCGGTCGCAAGGGAGCGAGAACTGGCCATTTGGTTTATTCTTATTGCTGCAGATCTTTGCGAGCTTTGCGTTTGCTGCAATGCCAGCCGATACCGTGATCTTTGTCTTTTCGTGGACCTCGTCACGAAGTTGCTGCACCGCGTCCTCTGGCGTCATGTGATGATCATGGCAGTACTGGGTGAGATTGAGGTATGCTTCGTCGCAGGAAGCGCTTTCAAAGCGCGGGTCATACTCAGCGAGGACGGCTCGGACTTCTTCCGCTTTCGCAGAGTACTTTGCAAAGTTCATGGGGACACAGATGAGCTGGGGGCAGAGCTTCATGGCCACAAAACCAGCCATGCCCGAGCGACAGCCAAACTTGCGCGCGTGGTAGTTGCATGTGGTCAACACGCCCTTGCCGACGGCCATGGGCACATCCTTGAGCTCTGGCCGGTCAAGCTCTTCTACGGCAGCGTAGAAGGCATCGCAGTCGATGTGCACAACCACCTGCGACAGGTCTCTTGACAGCTCCAGCTCGGCAATACAGTCCTCTGCCCTCCGCAGATCCGAGCTCAGGTCCACTTTCTCGAGCTGGCGCTTCTTTGCCAGGATCCTGTTGATTTTCTCGGTGAGGGTCCTGTCCTTGACCTCTTCGTTGTTGAAGAACTTGCTGCCCTTGGACGCATTGTATATGATCTCGGACACCTTGTGCTGGTCGACAGAGTCCTGGCCTGCCTTGGTCAAGCTGGGCCCCAGCAGGAAGTGCCGCAAAGTATCGTGGCCGTTGGAAGGGTCAGCGGGCGCCGCCTCTTGCGCATCTGTTGGGCGTGCGTCTTGAGGGGCAACAGCCACCGTCGGCGGCGGCGGGTTTGACGGGTTCGGTGGGTACATGGCATTGTCCTCGGCGAGGGGGCTCATGGTGGACGGCGGTAGTCCCGGGGCGGCATCGGGGCGGCGGGAGGGCCCTGGTGGTGACGGGTGAGGACGAGGCGGAGAGAAGGGCGGATGCGGATGCGGTGGTGAATCGACAACGCCCATGACGCGCGGCTGTTCATATCCCATGTGGAGCCATCACGCCCCTGGCAATCGGAAGGCTTCGTGACGGAGAATTAATCAGGTGCTGTTCTGTGTTCGGCGTGCTCCGTACTGTGTACAATACTATCGCCTATCTCAGTGTCTCTGTATGGCGAGTGACGCGCCGGACACACTACGGCTGTATCCGGGCTAGCCGGCTAGGCTCGAGCCGTATCGCGGCTCTGATGAGATTGATTATGGGCAAGTCGCCCACAACAGGAGTCAAGCACAGTCTGAATCCACGCAGCCCCTCTCCACCGCCCGCAATCGCCCTGAAGCCTCTCACCGCTCGGTCATGGCCCAAAAACCTCTGTCGGTCTGCACTGCTGCTTCTTCTACCTAAAGGTTCCCCCCGCTCACGTCAAACGCGCCAATATTGCCTTTGTTTGGCACTCTCATCTCGCCGCGATCACCATAACAGACGCCTCCCTCGCCCCAGCAACCACCCATTGACGTCTCGGACGGCCATGAGAGCCCCCCGAAATCACCACCACGGCAGCCAACTCACCTGATTTCTCAAACTGCCCCGCCCACTCGGACGATGCCCATAGACCGCACCACCACCAACACCGCGCGGCCGCTGAAGCCCACCCTCGCAACCACCCGCACCGCGAAGACCCCCCTCGCCCCGCGTCTTGCAGCGCCCTCGCCCGCCTCCACCAGCACTACCGCCGGTCGTGCCCCCCGTAGCGCTGTAGGAGGCAGTACTCCCCGTGCCCACGCCGCCGTCCATGACGATGTCACGCCGGTCAAGCCCTACATAACCAGCAATATCACCCCGCGCTCCTCGGCCAGGAAGTCTCGTGTCAGCATCGCCAGCACAAACTCAACCTCCCCCAACGCCCCTGCGGTCGTTCCCCTTCTCTCCCGCTCGACCTCGGCGGTGGAGTTTTCGCAGAAAGAGCAGACCCATGGCCATGTCGGGCTTAAGCTTCCCAACAGTGCCCAGAGCAAGCGGCCCAGGAGCGTTGTAGGGGGGAACTCTTATAACACTCCAACACCGAGGCCGCCACTATCGAACATATACAACCACGCACCAGATGCCTCGGCTCGCGAGCCCTCGCCTAAATTCTTCCATGCCAACAATGCCCCTCCTCCCCCAGAGCAACCACCGCCGCAGAAGAAGAACCCCGTTTTCTTCTATGCCAATGGCGAGCAGGATGAGACCTCACGAGCTCCCGAAGTCCCATCCCCTCCTCTGTCATCGGTAGGAAGATCCCGGTCCGAGGCCAAATTTATTCATGCCGATTCAATATCCGAGGATAAGCACAATCTACCACCCATTCTCACGCCACCACCATTGTGCCTCTCGCCAGAGCCATGGCCCAATCTGAGCGTCTCGTCAAGCCAGCAATCTCTCCGGCCGCCATCCCCTTCGAAAGAGAATATGCATCTCTCGTACAGAAAAGGGGCCTCGCAGGTTCTTCGGCCTAGTATGCACAGAGGTTCTTCAGCTCTATCAATACTGTCTGGGACCAACACACCTGATGACAGTGTTGTTGGCTCAGGGACGCGTCCCAGTGGTGCTTCGTCTGTGGTGCGCATGAGTCATGAAAAAAGTACGAGCCTATCTTCAATTGATTCCACACCTTCGTTGAAAAAGATACCCTCGCACGAGCAGTCAACCCTTATCCCAAGCCCTCTGCAAAATGAAAAAAGGATGTTCAGCGATGGCTCAAGACCTGAGAGTATAGCATCTGCACCTATAGAACCAACTGAAACACTCTCTGGGCTACCCTCCCCCAACACTACGCTTGCTTCAAACCCTGCACCAGGACAGAGCATTCTGGAGCATATGAACGAGCTTGCAGCGAATGCTCGAAGAGAGCGCAAAGTTCTGGATCTGGAAATCAGCAACAGCTCTCTGTTAGCTATCAATCGATCGCTGGAGAAGGAAGTGCGTAAACAAAAGGCTGAATTACGCCGCTTTCGACGCATGAGCCGCGCAGGCCGCTTTTCGTCAGATACAACCTCCATGTTGGAGGACTTCTCAGCCATTGGGGTAAGCGAACTCGGCAGTCTATCCGACATGTCCGAGGAAGAGGAGGAAGAAGAGCCTGGAGACAGTGACTCGTCCTTTGATGAGAGCGTAATGAGTTTGAACGCATTGGCGGAACGTGATGCCGAACACCGCATACGAGACGAGAGGCGATTGCAGCTCGATCTATCAAAACACCGCGAACTGCTCATCGATAGCCAGAAGATGAACCAGAGTCTAGGAAGATGCCTGACCTGGACGGAAGAGCTTATCAAAGATGCACAAAAGGCCTTGACGTACAAGGTCTGCGTCAGTGATGTCAAGCTAGGTGGTCGTGTTCTTATTTCGGACGAACAAGCCGATATTGAACAAGATGAAGAATCGAAAGCGCTACTCAGCCCCTGGACACCGCCGCATCGAGCCATAGATCTTGACTCAAGCCCTCCATCAAGACTGGGAGGGAAGGAGAGAGACAGTGGTGTCGATCTTGGAAGGTTCAAGCCCAGTATCACAAGCGCACCCAGCGTGATCTCGCCTCTCGCATCGCCTTTGGGCGAAACACTTCCACGACTACCACCAACATCACAAAGCTTGCAAACATCTTATTAGTCCTTGCCCACGAGCCCGACTAACCAACATGCATTTATTTTCCTTGATCTCCTTTGTCACCTATACCAATCACGCCCATGGCGGCGTTTTCGTTTTCTCTGGACTGTATGGGATGGTAATGTCCCATCTAACGGCTCTTTGTATTCCAGTGACATTTTTCACGGCGCAATTGGACTCCAAACGTTTGAGTGTGATCTCAACGTCGCACGAATATTTCCTATGTCCATCTCAATCCTTACCAGCTCGGCGTTCTTTCGTCTTTCCATTCCAGTATGTGTCCTACCGGCTCACTTCTCATTCGCCTACGGCCTCTCCTCCTCATTGACGTCGCATATCTCCTTTCCTTAATATCGGTCCTTATTTCAGGGTCGGGGATGGGAGCCTGTCCGGGTCGGCTTGGCTTGGCTCATCTCGCCTCGCGAGGGAGAGCTTTTGGTCGCATTTTGCTCGATACACGTGTTCCTTTATTTCTCTGTGGCTGATTACCTCTACCCACTCACCCACTGACTGCTTTTCCTGATATTGGCTGTATTTGTATGTGTAGTTTTATGAGATACCCCCCCCCCCTAAAGCCTGTTTGAGAATAAGAGGACACACACACACACCTACAACTTTCTACCTACCTACCCTTTCCCCCCTTCCTACACTATGTAGCTGGAAATGGAAGATGACAATACAATACAACACAATACAATAATACAGTACAAATGCACTGTACTCACGCACTGCTTGATGCAACGAAGCTGCCATGTATTCCGATGTGAAGAGAGCAGAACAAGTGGATATTTTTCATTCATGATATACAGATGCGTAAGTATCATGGCAAAAGTACATAGAGTACACGACTACTATACATACATACATACATACATACATGCAGGCAAGCATGCCCCGTCCTACCCAGCAAGACAAGACAAGATGACACGAGACGAGACGAGACGAGATCGCCCCACAAAACGACCCTCTACAATATATGCATCCCGTGTCTCCCATATGCAGTCACATATGCAGTCAGTCTACAGGTATATTACGACAAGGAATCCCTCCCCATCTATACATCCATCCATCCATCCATCCATCCATCATCGTACACCTACAATCACATACACACACTCTTCCCCCACCTAAGCATTCCTATCCTTCTGCTCCTTTTCATACTTGGCCACAAGCTCCTTCTGCAGCTGCGGCGGCGCAGGACTATAATGACTAAACTCCATGCTAAACTCGCCCTTGCCCTGGGTGCTCGCACGCAACTGGCTGGAAAAGCCAAACATGCTGTTGAGACTGCAATCGGCGTAGAGGGTGAAATCCTCGGGGCCGATCTCGGTATCGTTGATAATGGCGTTGCGTTTGTTGAGGAGGCCGACGACGGAGCCTTGAAACTCGTTGGGGGCGGTGATTGTGGTTTTCATGAGGGGTTCGAGGACTTGGGGGGCGCCGGCCATGAAGGCTTTGCGGAAGGCTTGCTGGGTTGCCATTTTGAAGGACATTTCTGAGGAGTCGACGGCGTGGGTTGCACCGTCGTTGATGATCATTGAGGCGCCGAGGACTTTGTGGCCGAGGAGGGGGCCCTTGATGCAGGAGGCGTTGAATCCCTTTTCACAGGCGTACAGGAACTTTTCGGAGATGGTTCCACCGGTAATTTGCTGCTCGAATTTGTTCTCTGCCAGGCTCTCCGACGGTTCCATCCAGCCGACTACACGGGCATAGTCTCCCGAACCACCGGTCTGCTTCTTGAGTGTGTGGTCAAAGTTTACGCGTTGTGTCATTGTTTCGCGGTATGCGACTTGCGGTTGTCCCGTCTCGCAGTCGACGCGGTATTCACGCCGCATGCGCTCGACGTAGATGTCCAGGTGCAGTTCGCCCATTCCCGAGATGACGGTTTCTTGGGATTCGGGGTCAACGTGCACACGGAAAGTAGGATCTTCACGCGTGAAGCGGTTCATAGCTTTGGAGAAGTTGGGTGTGTCTTTGTTGTTCTTGGGCTTGATGGAAAGGGAAATTACGGGCTCAGGAACGAACATCGATGTCTGTTCTGGAAGTCAATGGGGGAACAAGGGGGGATAGGTGTATTAGAAAAGGGACAGACCATGGTATATCCGAGACCGCCGTCGGTGAAAGTATCTCCAGAAGCGCAGTCTACACCGAACACGGCGCAAATCTCTCCAGCCCCAATTTCTTGTACTTCCTCCATGTCGTTGGAGTGCATACGCACAATCTTGGGAATCTTGACCTTCTTATCTGAGCGAGCGTTGAAGACATTCATGCCCTTCTTCAGCGTACCCTGGTATACTCGGATATACGTTAGCTGGCCAAAGTTGCTCTCTTCCAGCTTGAATGCCAATCCAACAAAAGGCAACGAGTTGTACGAGACCAACTTGACCGGAGCCTCCGCCCTCTTCTTGTCCAACGCCATGTTCTCCACTTCAGCGGGGTTCGGCAGGTAATCACAAACGGCATCGAGCATAGGTTGAACCGACTTGTCAGCGAGCGCAGAACCCATCAGCACAGGCGTGAACTTCAATGAAATGGTCGCTCGCCGAATCGCAGCCTTGATCTGTTCCGGCGTGGGTGTCTGCTCGTCAAGGAAGATCTCAGCAATCTCATCATCCACATCCGCCAGTTTCTCGATCAGCTCCTGTCTCTTCTCATTGCACAAGTCGACCAGATCGGCCGGGATTTCGTCCGTCTCGCGCATAATTTCTCCCTTTGAACCCTCGTTGTACAGAGCCCTCATCCGAATGAGATCCACAACACCCAAAAATCCGTCTTCACGTCCAATTGGCACCTGCACAGCAGCGGCAGGTATCCTCAGCTTTTGGTTGATCTGCTCAACCGCCTTCCACGGATTGGCGCCCATGCGATCCATCTTGTTTACGAAGGAGAGCCTAGGGATGTTGTATCGTCTCATCTGTCGGTCCACCGTGATTGTCTGACTCTGCACGCCGCTGACGGCACAGAGAATCATGACAGCACCATCAAGCACTCGCAGCGCACGCTCTACCTCGATTGTAAAGTCAATGTGGCCCGGGGTGTCGATTAGATTGACGTGGTACCGCTCTTCTTGACCGTCGTCGCCCTTCTTCGCCCAGTCACAGAACGTGGCGGCAGACTGGATGGTGATTCCCTTTTCGCGCTCGAGATCCATGGAGTCCATCTTTGCGCCAACGGCATCTTTGCCACGCACTTCGTGTATACTGTTGATCCGGCCTGTGTAGAAGAGCACGCGCTCCGTCACGGTGGTCTTTCCGGAATCGATGTGTGCCTGTCCCTCACTCAGTTATGTCCAATGTCACGGCTTCGTGCGTGTGAAGGAGTTGTGGCCGTACAGCAATGCCGATATTCCTGACCCGGGACAACCTCGCCGCCTCCACGGGGTCCAAGTTTTCGACAATCGTCTCCTGTGACAGTTCACTCGGGTCGGCGCTCGCCTTCGCCATGCTGCGCACGTTGTCAGCATACAACTCCTCCCTGTTCCTCTGTGGCGGCAATTGCACGTCACCTACACTTGAGCAGCCGCCGACTGCCATCTCCGCTGTCCAGCAGAGGTGTTTCTGGCTATCCACGCCGCCGTCTTAGTACCGCAAGCGAAGCTATTACGCGTTGTCGTCGCGGTCGATAGAGCGCATCGTGAAGGCGCTTGCCATGTTGTGCGGGTGCAAGTACGCAAGTACTGCGAGGCAAGCGATTGTGTGCGAGCAATCGATTGGACTCTCATCTTGTATGTGATGTACAAATGCACAAGAACGAAAGAATACAAGAATTGGAAAGGAAGATGTTGGCTGGATGCAAAGACACGCTGACCGAAGGCCCCCCCCCCCAGAAAAAAGTTCGGGGACTCGGGAGTCCGCACGGCCCTCCTTTCACCGCACGAATCTATCGACATCGAACGATACGTAATACCTAAGTACCTAAGTACCTAAGTAGAAGCCTGATATCTACGTAGTGCCTAACTACGGAGTACTTATTATGTACTGATACCTTGTAACGCACATTTGCCGGGCACGCTGGGATATCCTGCATGGTCGTCGCCTTCACAAAAATGAACACATCAATCCATTCTGCTTGACAAAAAACGCCGTTATAAAGGAGTCGAGCAGCCATCTAAATATACAAACAATTTATTCAATACAATGTAGCTAACAACGCGCTACTCAATGACCACCATCCTTCGCAGCCTACGACCCTAAACCACCAAAAAATGCACACCAAGCGTACTGCAACAAGAATGTCCCACAAGGAAAAACACCTCGCAATGGATATAGCTGAACCCCAACCTAATACAAATTTTGCTCCATACAATGCTTGCTTTCAAAGGAGGGCGACATAATCGCCCGAAGAAGAGAATTGAATTCGAGCCACAAGCGTGACAAGTGTTGCTGTTTGCAGAAACCTATAGCTCCTCTGCAGAAGTCTCGGTTTTTTCTGTCTTGATAGCTTCGGCTGGCTCTGTCTTGGTAGCTTCGGTTGGCTCTGTCTTGACAACTTCGGTGGGTGAGTCTTCTGTAGACTCGGTAGTAATCTTCTCCTCAACAGGCGTAGAAGGGATTTCTGGAACAGTTTCCTTGGCAGCTTCCGATACAGACACTTCGCCAACTCCTTCGTTCTCTTTGACGGGCTCTTCGGGCTCGACAACGGTCGTCTGAATAGGCTCAACGGCAGGCTCCACAGGTGTCTCGATGCTCTTCTCGACCGACTGATCATGTTCGACAAGCGCCTCAGGCACCTCAATCTCTTTGGCGCCATCGGTCTCCGTAATAGGTTCAGGTGCCACTGCGGGGGCTTCGGCGTTGGCGCTTTTGTCTTCCTCCTTGTCCTCCTTGTCTGCGGAAACAGTAGGTGTAGGCTCAACGTTAGGCGTGGGTTCAACGTTAGATGTGGGCTCAACGTTAAGTGTGGGCTCAACTTCAACCGGTTCCTCAATGGCAGGGACCTCCTTAGCCTCCATGTGTTTTTCGGCATCTTCCTCTGTGGAGACAGTCGATACGGGCTCGGCTTTGGACGGTTCTTCTGGAACAGGCTTCTCTTCATGTTTGGCGCTCTCATTGTCTCCATTTGCAACGGGAGTAGCCTTAGTTTTAGTTTCCTCTACGGGAGCAGGCTTCTTTTCAGAATGGCCATTTGTGACGGCCTCCTTGACTTTGTGCGCAACCTCTTCGACCTTCTTCTTGCCTTTGATGGGGATGCTCTCATGTCCCTTTGGCTTAGCAGGAGCTTTCGCATGAACTTTGGTAGGCGCCGGTTTCCGAGGCGGGGATGCTGCTGCCGGGTGCTCGTTGGTCTTACTGGCGCTACTCGCGGTTGGTCGCATCATTCGCGCCAAAAAACCCTCATCTGCGCCGCCTGCGGTTGAAGCTCGCGATGCAGGACGCTTAGTCGTGGGTGCGGGCGCTAGAGAGGCATGAGAAAGCTGCTTCCGCACGGGTGCAGCAGCTTTGGATGCCGGTCGCACGGCTGCAGTCGGCTTGCGGGCGGGCTTTTGGGTAGCTGCGTCATCGCCAGTCTTCGCAGCTGATGATGCAGTCGAAGCGGTCAAGTGAGATGGCAGTCGAACTGGTCGAGTAGGCAACTTTGGTCTCGGTTTCTTGAAGCCACCAGGCGAAATGGTGGCGCTTTCTTTGGAGGCAGAGGTAGAGCTTGCTGGCTTAGAGGTAACCGGTTTTTTAGTCTCGGTGACTGGGGCCTTCGCTTTCGCAGCGGCGCTTGCTGTCGTTCCGGCGGTGGCTGCCGATGGCTTCAGAGCACTTCGGCTGGCTTTAGGAGCTAGAGAGGTAGCTTTTGCTGCTTCTTTTGTAGCTGCAGCCCTGGTAGGCGCCTTTGTGGGTGCTGGAGACTTTGCAGCGGATACAGCGGACGCTGGCTTTGAGGTGGTAGTAGGCGTCTTGGGCTGCCTGGAAGCGACAGACGTCTTTGGTAGAGGGCTCTTCGCTGAACTAACTTTGCTGGCTGAAGCTTTCGCTGTTGATATCGTAGCGGGCCTCTTGCCCGCTGCTTGGCCGGGCGTGACACTCGAGCCGTTGGTTTTCGTTTTGCTTGCAGCGACCTTTGGTGTTCCAGGGGCAGCTTTGGTCGGCTGGTTGAGAACTTCTGTGGGCGGCGTCAAGGCCTCGCCACCAGCAACTGCTGCTGCGCTTGTAGGATCGGCAGGCTTCAAAGACAGGTCTTCTTGTGCTCCAGAAACAGTCTTGTCGGGGTTCTCCGCCGGTACATCTCTCGCCTTTTCAGGGGTTGTCTGCTTGGCTACTCCTGCTCTCGCGCCCAAACCATCGGAAGGCTTCGGTGTAGCATCTGGTGTCTTTGCACTATCTGATGTCTTGCGGAATGGCGGTGGTGCTCGTGATGACTCCCTTGTCTCTACGGCCTGCTCTGGGATTGCCTCGGTCACCGCGAGGCTCCTTGATCGCTCCTCCTTCTCTTCGCTGATAATCTTCTTCAGCTCGTGTGGTCCATCACCCCCCCGGTCCTCGCTCACACTGAAGCTCTCGCGGCGCTGGGCCTCTGGGCCGTTGAGGCCAACGCCCTTGGTGGTTCCAAGGTCGGGCGCAACGTGGCCATGGGGCACGACAGGGACGAATGAAGCCCTGACTTTGGAGGTGGGGCGACTGTTGCTGTCGGTCGCGCTGCCTGCTGAAGAGCGCCCGCGGGGCTCAGGAGAGGCCGTCGAGTTCTCGAACATGGCGCGGAGGTTTCGAACGCCGCTGTTTGCGCGATCTGTCATGGCTGCGGCGGGACGTACAGTCGTCAGTAAAGGTATTCTGGGGTGTTGTGCTGCGGGAGTTGTAGTGATAACGGTGGGAGGGCAAACCAACGTGGGAGATGCTGGAAATTGTGCAAGGATAGGAGCTTAGGCTGGTCTCGCGGGCTGCACTCTGGTTTCAAGCCGGCCAATCTCGCGGTTTCAGGGTTTAATAAAGGATGTTAGCACTCACAGCGACTGCTCGATCAATGGATCCGTCCTTAATGCTAACTTCTGCTGACGGTGGTGTGCAGACTTTGGTTTGGGAGATCCTAAATGTCTCCTGGACGACCGAAGGAGGACAACAAGGCCTTACCTAATCCGTAATCGGCCTGGAGAACGCGCACAACGAGGTTCCTTTTGCTCACTTTTCGCAAAAGCTTCCTATGGATGGCTAGCTCCTCCAGGTGTCGTCGAAGGAATACGAGATGAAGAGGGAATTGAAATGTGCGTGGCCTGATGACGCTCCATACTTCTTAAGTAGATATACGGAGTAGATACATGTCCTATTGCTTGCTCCACTCTAACGTCTTATGACGGCAATGGACAGCCGTTCCGCCAATCACACTGGACTGAAGCCGTATCTCGCTTTCGCAGCCAACCATACGGCACAGTCAGCTATGTACACGGACGAATGTATCAAATAGAGTTTTCAGGTGAATTGGAAATTGAGAACTATGTATCTATCAAGTTTGAACGGACGTCAAACACATCCATGGCGTTTTTGGTAGCAAACTTGCTCACACCAAACCAGTCTGTAAAAAAAACAAAGACGCAGCGCGCGATCGATCTATAAAACTCTAGTAGGGTATCCCATTGCCATGACTTCATAACGTGTCTACCGCCCATCTGATATATAAGAGAGAGGATGTCCAGTGTTCAAGCCCAGTAGCCGAGCACAGCCATCAAACCTGTTAAAGTTAACGCCAGATCTAAAGAGGAGGGTGGACGGATTAAACATACCAGCACCAAGGCACATTAGCCCAAAAGCAGCGAGCAGCCTACCCACCGGGCCCTTTTGCATATATGGCGAGAACATAAACTCGTGCGCCATGAGCTCAACCAATCCGGTGTATATCAAAATACCGGCGCTGATGGAATCGAAGACTCCGTTGGTAAGGAGAGTCGTCTGTGATCCAGGTGGGTAAGATTTGCGCACACCGAGACCAATGGCAATGGCAATTGGGGTAGACAGACCGTAGCCCAAGCCGAGCAGATATGGCGTCCATCGTTTGGATTTGGGCCAAGGAACAGTTGCAAGACGAGCACCGAGACCGAGGCCTTCAAATGTCTGGTGAAAGACTAGGACAATGTACAATGTCGTGAACTCCTCACCGGAAACTGCCAGAGTCAATCCGATGAATATGGAGTGGAAGATGACTCCAAACTCGAGGATGAAGATGGCAGTCATCTGCGCAGCGTACGTTTCTGGCATGTGACCAAGTTCAAGCCATTGTGACTCGAGCTCCGAGTTAGCCTGGTGGTCACGAGCATGCCCAAGATGATCATCACTGAGTGCGTGGTGGGGAGAATGAGGGTCCTCGTTCAGTGCATCCTTCAAGTTGCTGTTCGTGAGGCTGTGTGCATCATGGCCACTGGCCGGCGGTGAACCGTGAGTATGACCAGCATGCGAGTCCTCGCCGCCAATATTTCCATAGCGCATGGTCATGAGCTCGAGGAAGAACATGAGGAAGATTGTCATGAGCGCGATAGCCTCTGGCCAGGGGTATTCAGGGACGCGGCCCTTCAGACACGGATGGCTAAAGTTCTCGTTTGCCGGAGCGAGTAAATGTATGAATGCTGTGGCTATGATGACACCCGAACCAAAGTATTTTGCAATGAAAAAGGTCCACTCGGGCACACCGAGACTTTTGTTTCGCTTCGCGAAGATGGGGAAAACGGCCCCTGAAGAAGGTTAGAGCAGTGTCATTGTCGTTTTTGTTTTCACCTACCAAGCGTCGATCCGATGAGGATAACGAAGATTGCAGATATCCGGATACCAATCCGTCCATCGTAGCTGTTGCTGACATCACAAGCCGGTGCCGGTTCTTCTCCGCCTCCTTCTACCTGGCGCACGACAAGGCGTGCAAGCTCTAGGGGAAGCGACATGTGGAAGAGGTAAGAGTAGTCGAATTCAAGAGAGGGTAGAAAGTGAGCTCGACGCTCGACAAGGAGACGATATCGCCGCCGAGAATACAAGCAAGGTTCGTTCGGGCTTGGGGAAAGGGTGCTGCGGGACCAGGGGCGATACCAAGAAGTGAAGTTGATCTACGGGCGATCTGGAAAGTATGTAGAGAGCAGAGAGCGATTATATGTGAAATTCCAAGCTAAGCACCAGAGTTGGTTGAGGGAATAGTGCTTGTTCCCAATGGAACGGTGGAATGGTGGGTCATGGTTGGAAAACTCGGCAAGGCGGCGTGTGAAGCTGGCTGTCCATCTAGGTGCTCACAACGCTAGACAGCTGATGAGAACAGCGAACTGAGGGTGATGGGGCGAAATCCATTCATCTGACCGTTGATGATAAGAGCATTTGTAACGGCATTGACCTCTGTGAACACGGTGTTTCGTGGAGAGCTCAATATGGACTCAACGTCCTAGAAATGTTGAGAAGTACAACTCAGTGTGTGTGCAGTCAGGGAACTGGGCTTTGTCAGCATGTTGTAGTTGGGTACCTAAGTACCTAGTTGGACTAGCACGTGACTAGTTATTAGTGGATGTGGGCAGCGGCAACCTCCATCTATCGACATGGAGCAGAGAACAGATAGGATTGAGCACTTTGCTGTCCGCTGCAACGACATCAAGCCCATATATTCAGCTCTTTTTGGATCCTTCTTTGTTTCCGTGGAGTTGGCCGGTTTCCAGTTGCGGCGCACCACACAATCATGGTGTCGGGCGTTGATCGCCCCTTCGGATGCCTGCATTGATGAAGGGGGGGTGGTCCCTCTGCGATCGCTCTTCTTCGAGATAGATGAGTGGACAGGCCAGCAGGCTGCTTATGTTCTGATACGCGAAGGTACGGAGTAGCCTACGATATAACAGATAATATATAGATAGACACTCCGTGGCTCCGTACATTGCGGACTTCCGACATGGAACCAGAAACAATAGTGCGCGGAGCACCGATTGCCCGCTCCACCTCCCATTGAAAACTTGGAAGAGCGTCGTGAGCGTGTCATCAAGGTCTCGATCCAGCCGCCCATGGACAGCCGAGTGTGGGGTACATTGCATTCCTCCCATCGATCGGCAGCATCGCATTTGCCAATGCCATGTCAGCCACCTCCCGCGCCTCCCATGCATGTTCTCATCGAGTCGCGACAGGACCATTGCAACCGCTGAGCTGTCGGTCCAGGGGCGGTAGGTGGCAGGTACTTGGGTGCTGGGGCGTCTGGGTGTCTCGAGGGGGCGTCTCCAGGTGTTTCTATGGGTCGAGAGACTTGTTGTTCGTATGTCTTCGTACAGCATAGGAACGCGCCATGTCGTGAACCTCGTGCCAGGCTTAAGCGGGGCGCCACCCAATCGAATGCAGCGGTGACGTCTTGATATTCACTCTTTCCCCGCTTGAAGCCAGCGCCTGCCCCGAGAACATCAGGCAACCCGACGGCCATCACCTCAAATAGCTGTCCGTCTGCTGTTCCTCCTCTCCTTCATCCCACTTGTCACCTACTACTTCGACCTTTTCCAATTCAATTGTCCACTTGAATCCTTCCATCTCACAGCCGCCATCATGATCATCGACCCTGTCGACGTCTTGAGGAAGACCAGCACGTTTCCTCTGCTGCCTACATCTACGCCGACAGCCACCGTGTCAGCTATTCCTACCGTGCTTCCCGACACTCCCGTGCTCCAATTTGCTGGGGAGGATGGCAAGAAGACGCTCTGGGTCGTTTTTGTTGTGATGACAATTGCCTCTGCGGCCTTCGCTGCTCTGTCCTGGCGCGTACCGGTCGTAAGTATCTCGCCCACGTTGTGTGGACATGGCTCACTATTGGCCAGGCACGCCGACTCTACCATGTCATCACCACTCTCATCACCATCACTGCAGCCATCTCTTACTTCGCCATGGCTACCGGTCACGGTGTCGCTGTTCACAAGGTCCGCGTGCGCCACCAACACGACCATGTACCCGATACTTTCGACGAGATTCACCGTCAAGTATTCTGGGCCCGTTATGTTGACTGGACCTTGACAACACCTCTCCTCCTACTTGACCTTAGCTTGCTTGCCGGTCTCAATGGTGCTCACATTCTCATCGCCATTGCTGCCGACATAATCATGATCTTGACTGGACTCTTTGCTGCCTTTGGTAGCGAGGGCACGCCCCAGAAATGGGGGTGGTACACCATTGCATGCATCGCTTACCTTGTCGTCATTTGGTGAGTACCTTTCCAACAATTACTATCGTCATAACTTTACTAATACATTCTTCTCTCTTCAAGGCAACTTGCTGTCAACGGACGAGCACAAGCTCAAGCCAAAAGCCAGAAAGTCAGCTCTTTCTTCGCCGCCATCGCCGGTTTCACGCTCATTGTCTGGACCGCGTACCCAATGTAAGCAGGTCCCTGTATACTTTGTCTCAACTTCTTCTAACAAGCTATAGCGTTTGGGGTATTGCCGACGGCTCACGACGACTATCAGTCGACGGGGAGATTATTGCCTACGCCGTGCTCGACATTTTGGCCAAGCCTATCTTTGGTGCTTGGCTTCTCTTGACCCACGCCAGAATTCCCGAGACTAACATTGATCTTGGCGGCTTTTGGTCCTACGGTCTTGGTGGCGAGGGCGCTGTCCGTCTAGGTGATGATGACGCCTAAATGGCATGACGAACAAGAGTACATTTACTGCAGGAGGAAATAGGGAAAGAAAGTTTCACAGCTTGATAGTAAAGAGAGAAGAGGAGGATCAGAGGAGGATGATGGGGTGGTGCTGAATTGGGTGGACAAACTGGTTTCCAGCTACGCTTGGCGCCGGCGCATCAGGACTGTTTTCGTTTTCAACATGCATTTGGGCTTCAGACGAAGTAACGATCGAAAAGTCATGTTAGTGTAGCTCTAATTCCGCATGAGTCGAAAGTTTAATATAATTTCACTCTGGCATGACGCATTCTTCCATCACAGCGGACTTTGAAATGAAAAGTAATGACCCGCTCAGATGCCTGTGACCCAGTTACTTCAAGAAAGCGCTGATTGAAGATGACACAAAAGTAGAATATACATCTATCAACAGTTACACATGTCAAGTGTACCTTGCATGAGATTACATGCAGTACACATCGCTTGCCCTAATACTAAAGCACCTTCTAATAGCTTGCATGATAGGCTTCCGTCCTTTTGCTGGGTTTTCAACTTCGTATTGTTATATACATGTTCTCTATTCGAATGATGAACCGTACAGTTGCTCGTGGATCGTAAGCAGCGTACAGCTGGGTGGTAGTAGAAATAGCCCTCTTTTCAGCAACTTGTTTTGGAGGTCCAATCAGACACCCTCTGCCTCGACGCCAAAGACTTTAACAAGTGCTTCCTTTTCCATAGACGATACGGAGTACAGTCATAGATGATCCACCTGTTGCCTTCCACTACGTTCACGGATCTTTCGCGAAAGAGTAGGTTCATTGTCGAATAAGGACCCTGCAACACGTGACGTCCGCATCAAGTCTCCCAGAAGGATGAAATAATTGCAAGCTTCTGGAGTGATAAGTACTATCATTTTCCCATCTAATATCACATACGACCATAGGATCATGACAACAGCGCTTCCCGTTCGCTCAGCTGTCCTTGAGCATGATACCGGCGGATTAGTAAGTACCTGACACGGATATCCAAGTGCTTCAAGTATTAAAGCGCGATATATCAAGTACACAGACAGGGTCAGAAACGTGACACGCAAGCATTCGCTACGTCATCAACAGCGTTGACCCAGCGACACGAGAAGACATCACTTTAAGAAGTCAAATAAGCTGGTTATACTTGTAAGACAGGACCGAATGATGACATCGTATGACAGGATGATGGCGGTTGCATATTCTGGTTGCTCTGGTCACCATCAGCTGTCTTTGGACAAGGATTAGGCTGAGGCGGGGGTCTCGCGTCACTGGCTTGGGGTACGTACCCTAGGCACTTAAGCTTTGTTCCCCCTCCTCCCATCAAGCTGAGCTTCCCAAACCAAAGCAAATACAAGTACAAGTGCAAGTCTGCAGCCTAACCCCTTCATTCAACCACTTCTTCACTCCTCCATAAATACCTGTACTTTTTCAGACTCAGTTCTACACACCTCCCACCACGTATTCCCTCGAAACCAACATCATGACCGACGTCACTGTCGACAAGACGCCCATCTCACCTGTCCGCGAGGGCACCGAGCGCCGCAACAGCTTGGAAAAGCATCTGCAGCACCGCCCAGACCCACAAGATCTGAAGAACAGGCACATCCTGCTAGATACTACTGCAGCTCCGTACGCTCTTCCTCCTCCTCACCGTTGCAAGCCATCCCCCATTGGCTTGAAGCTCGCACCAGCCAACTGACACCTCTACACAGAGCTCTCCAGGCCAAGGCCCTCGAACTCGAACGTCAGCGCGCTACCGACAACCTCAAGAAGGGCCTCGAGCACCGCTCTGACCGAGACACCCTCATTGAGCGAAACATCTTGCCGGATTCGAACGCTGCGCCGGCATTGCAAGGTCATCAGAAGGAGCTTGAGAAGCACATGCGAGCGGACAGTCTCGAGAAGGGGTTGCAGCATCGTCCGTCACCTGAGGAGCTGGTCAGGAAAGGAATTATGGATGCGGACGAAAACCCATTGAAGGAGGCCTAGATCACGGGATGGTGGTGCGATGGAGCACATGATGATGAGAAGAACACTGCATATGGGCATCTTCCTCTTTGTTTCTAGGGCGTCAATGGGTGACTTTGGGATTTGGGAGCGATGGTCAGCGATCATTTGGATGTACGGTTGCACGGGTATGGTTAGTATCAGCACCGGTAGATAGGATCTTTACTTGACACTTGGTTTATTTCTTCTAGACTGTCTGCACATGCCTTTAAGGCTACGAGAGAGTGAAAGAATCAACTAAGTGAAGTACGGCAACTAAAAAGATTTCATACATGCGAGCCTCTAGACAAGTCATGGTATAGTCACGTGATGTTACGTGAGTACACCAAATATCAACACATTTCCATCCCCTTTATAATAACAATTACGTTATTCCAATGTTCGACAGCGGTATTTTGTTCGTCTGCATACGCTTACTATTTCGGCATTTGATTCTTCCGATATTCACTTCATTTTCTATTTTATGCTCATTGCACCCTGTCACAACGATGGCTCCTTCACCATTATAGCGTTTCCATCAGTCCCATCGACCAGATACCTTACTTTGAAGCCACTTTGGAATACTAGGTTTCTTTTCCCATCCAGCCTTCCACTGGCCTTGCCAACCCTCAACGCTCGCGGGCAGAGCATACACCGCAGTCACAAACCAGGTTGTACTACCAGCCTTCAGATCCTTATGAAGCGTCGGCAACACTGTCCTGGCCTCCACCAGATTCGAGTTCGCATCCGAAAGCAATATACTTCCGCTCCTCTCCTCCTGTGCCAAGTCTGTAATTCCCACTGCACCGTTTCGGGCCGCAGCAAACGCGCTGTTGTCGTCTGCTTTCCCGCCTTCGGAGATGGACTCGTTCAGCTCAGTCAAAAGCCTGCCATCGGATTCTCGGCACCCGTAGACGGCCCAGGCGCCTTCGGCGCTCATGATATCACGACCGGTTCGAATACGGTGGGCGCGCAAATGCCAGTTCGGCGTCTCTTCTGCAGGCGGGATCAAGTACGTGAGGACATCGACATCGTGCCATGGCTTCATACTCGAAACCAGAACTGGAACGCCATCGTGGTTCTCAATCTCTGAGTCGCCGTTGTGTGCGCGTCGCATCTTCCAAAGTTCACCCCCGTCGTCGGACAGTGCTAATGAAGACTCGGGCACGAATTGCTCTAGTGTGTAGTAACCGGTTGAGACCGAGTAGGCGAAGGCCGCACTGTAAACAAACTTTCCATACTTGGCTTGTTGGTTCTTGAGGGCATAGTGGCATTCTTGTCCGCTGGATAGGAGGAAGGTATGGCCACCGCTTCGAACTACAATCTGTCTTGGGTGAGAAAGGACCCTGCATACTCGTTGGTCCGCAAAGGGATGCAACTCTTCTTTGGAGCTCCAAAACGGATGGCTTTCCGGCATCGCCAACGGTGCAAAGGCCAGCATGCACCAATAGGGCGATCCGGGTGAGTTATAGTTTTCCGCCAGATACGTGTTCGGGTACGAGTACCCAATACTGAGCATGCCGTTTGGCTGAAAGATATCCTGCTGTTTAGTCCACCATCTCAAGTTCCTGAGCCAAATCCCCTTGACCACACCCCAGCTCAATGGCTCAGGCAATTCGACATCAGCAAAGACCACACTCCCCCAAAATGCCACCATCGCCCATCGATACGTCAATGACCGTCCAAACGTAATCGCTCTACCTTCTGGATCAAAATAGTGCACAAAGTCAAGTGCATACAGCCTCGCCCTCTTCTTATACTCTTCCGCTTGAGTTGGGTCCATATCCCCCGCCAGCTTTGCATACAACAACTGCAAGTACTGAATAGCAAATGATCCAGAATAATAATCCATTTGCCTGTACCCCTCTGGACCATCATTAGACCACCCATCCCCACGATAAAACGTATTCAATTGCTTGATGTCCGCTTTCAACACATCCGCCGACCACTTGGCACCATTCTTCGCAAGTCCCAGGTTAGCGAAGACGCGGAACCAGAGCCAATTCGTATTCGGCATATTCTTATCATTCATACTCCCCAGCCACGTCTCGATATTCTTCTTCTGATGATCCTCCAGCGGATCCCAAAAGTCCTTGTGCGCAATGGCAAGTGTGTATCCAATTGGACACGCTTCCACCATCCGCTGGTCGGTGTCTTCCATGTAGCCCCAGAATTCGTCGCTGGAGGGGTCCGTACCAGCCACCAGACCCGCAACAAAACGCGAGGTCCCAGCATATTTACTACCGCCTGCGAGAAGCGGTGCGAGTCCCCATAACGGGCGCGCGTAGCCTTCTACCTGTGCCGCCGTCTCGTCGAAGCGCGTCCCCGTACTGCCTACTTTCACCATAGAGTGAAGAGGCGAATCGCCAGCGGTCAGGGGATCTAAAAGCGAGGCCACAGCATCCACGACATGCTCCCTAGTTTCCAAGGGGTTCGAGTGGAACGGATGGAGAGGAAAAGCACGATTAGAGTTTGCTACTTTGGCCGTCATTTTTCCCCCTCTTCTTTGCTACGCTCTATGTTGGGAGTAGATATCGAGTCTGCCAATTGGGGGAAATATTGTTCACGAGATGGATGCAATTTCTCTCCCTTCTCTTGACAAGATAGCTAGTAGATTGTTTTGTGGCCTTGGCGGAGGCGGGCGTGGGCAGCTTGGCGATGCGATTGCTGTTGCGCTTTGGGGTAAGCTCGTGCTAACGGTAACCGAAGATCACTAAATCCTTCCGGCCTTGAGCTGGAGAGTTCTCAGGTCTTCCAATGCGAGTGGTGGATGGAATGGTTGGTTGAGTACTCCGCAACTGGCTTCAACTTTGGGTTTGACTTTGGTCGGGCACTTTGCTAGCTGCGGAGGCACTGAGGGTTGACGACTTGACGGTTTGATTTGGAGTCTGGATGCCGGGTGCGAGTGTGGTGGATTCTCTATTCAGATGGTGAAGATGTACTCCGTAGCGACGATGACTCTGGAATGGAAGCAAATGTCGATCACCGGACGAAATATCCCACTGGTTGGACACGGCCTTTTGAAGCTTTCTTGCGACGACAACGAACCAGTTGGTGAGGGGATTGTCTCCACTAGCACAGCAGGTAATATCTATCAGACAAATGGCGCAGTCTGCACGTCTGTCTTTTGCCAGAAGTCAACTCCATTGCCAAATCGAATCAGCGGAATATTAGTAGCACATTCAATCACCAAAAGAGAAAGATAGACGTGGGGCAACAACCTGCACAACGCATCCACTCTCCCGAACCCACCATGGCACTCTATGCCACCTACTACACCCTCACCATCCACAGCACGTGCACGGTTAAACTGCATAAAATCAACCGTAGTGCTGGCCGTTGGTGGGGCCCCAAACCTTAACCCAAGCGGTCTAATCGCCCGTCTTTCCCCCAGTTCCCAGTTGCATTTTACCCCAGACCATCAATCTCGTGCACCTTGTTCCCCTTTGCGGGCGACAGCGCTGAGTGCCACCAAACGCACCGACTCTTGCGCACAAGAGGCAGAACCAGACCCCTACGCCATCTTGGCAAGCCTCTGCGTATTGTGGAATCAATATTTTCCACAAATTAAGGCGCGTGCATGGCGCTGATGCCCAGCCAGGTGCATGTTCTGGAATATGAGGCGCTGTCCGCTCATTCGATGGTCTGACGGCCAGCGGCTGATGTCCATTGTCGATAAGGCCTTGGGCATGTCGACCCCGGATCCGGGGTTTGGCAGCACTGGAACATGCTCACGGGCGGGTGAAAGCTTACTGGAGGAATTAAACATGGTGAGGGTAGATGCCACCAAAGAGAGCGGAGCAGTGTGGAATGCGGCATGGGAAACCGATCTGTAGGTGTGCCAGTTCCTGTGCGTGCGCAATCCTGGGGGGGGGAAGCTTGGACCTGCGACTGTGTTTATATATACAGGGACCTGATATGCCGGGTCAATGGAACTGTGGAGATTTCTCTCTAATCTTTTGCGTTGCTAGCTTTTGTCGTCTTGTGCTGCTGCTGCTGGTTGTCTGTCTGTCCCTTGTTCCTCTTTATCGGCCTGAGAGAAACCTTGTCGAACGTTCGAGTCCCCTTTGAGTAGTCGGACTTGCTTTTCGTGAAGGGTTAGAGATATATACTGGTATGCTTCTTTTTTTTCTTTACCATCACCAGTAACCTCAAGTCTCTGGATTGTTATATATATATATATATATATATATATATATATCGTCTGACCATTGCTGTAGGAATCGAGGTTGAATATCCAGTTCTTCTTGTCCTTTCATCCCGCTTTACACACAACCACGACACCATGGCGTCTTCGCAAGCGGGCCTCGGCGCCCGTTTCCTGTACAAAATCATCAAAAACGATGCCATGAAGCAGGATCCATCTGAAATTTACGGTTGGCGTACATTTATGATGGCGTGTTCTGCTTGCTTTGGAGGCATGCTTTTCGGTTTCGATATCGGAACCATCGGTGGCGTTCTCACGCTGCCTGATTTCAAAGAGTAAGCATTACCACCGAGACTGTCATTCACATACCACAGACTCTCTGAAAGGGATTCGATTCTTTGATACCAATTAGCTAATAATGAACTCCAGTAAATACGGCCTTACGGAATTGAGTGAGCAGGCACGAAGCGATCTTAGCGCCAACATTGCTTCCACGCTTCAGGCTGGGTGTTTCTTTGGTTGCTTCTTGGCTGCTTGGATTGCGGATCGATGGGGTCGCAAGACAGGGTTGGTCGCGATGGGTTGGATCACTATTGCGGGGTGTGTCATCCAATCTTGCAGCTTTGGAAGCATTGCTTCCATGTATGTTGGAAGGTCAGTATCAATCGAGAAACTCAGATGCTCCGATTGCTTACAATGTGTAGATGTGTAGCTGGTGTCGGCGTCGGCGGTGCCTCCATGGTCGTTCCTCTCTATATTTCCGAAAACTCTCCTCGTGCCATCCGTGGTGGACTTACCGGTATTTACCAACTCTTCATCGCCGCAGGAACTATGCTTGCCTTTTGGGTCAACTACGGCTCTAGTCTCCATCTCAAGGGTGCCAGCACCTACATTGTCCCTCTCGCCATGCAGGCCCTCCCCGCTGTCTTGCTTGTCGGTTGCATGACATTGAACAAGGAGTCGCCTCGTTGGCTCGCAAAGGCAGACCGTTGGGAGGAATCTAGCACCGTCCTGGCCCGTATCCGAAACCTCCCAGTTGACCACCCATACGTTCAGAGCGAACTCAAGGACATTGCCGACCAGCTCGAGCACGAACGAATGCTCATCGGTGGGTCTACTACCAAGGATCTCCTCAGGGAAATGTTCACCATCCCTGGCAACCGCAAGCGTGCAATTCTCTCCATCTCCCTCATGGTCTGCCAGCAAATGACCGGTACTAACGCCATCAACTACTACGCGCCGCTCATTTTCAAGGCCCTGGGTATCGTCGGTACCAACACCAACCTCTTTGCCACCGGAATCTACGGCGTCGTCAAAATGGTGACATGCGCTGCCTTCCTCCTCTTCGCCGCTGATTCCCTTGGTCGTCGCAGGTCGCTGCTCTGGACTTCCATCGCACAGGGTCTAGCTATGCTGTACATTGGTCTGTACGTGCGCATTGCCCCGCCTAAGCAGGGTGCTGCGATTCCGCCCGCAGGATACTTTTCGCTCGTCTGTGTCTTCCTTTTCGCTGGTTTCTTCCAGTGGGGCTGGGGACCTGTGTGCTGGATCTATGTCTCTGAAATCCCGACTGCACGATTGAGGTCGCTCAATGTAGCTATCGCGGCGGCGACGCAATGGCTGTTCAACTTTGTGGTTGCGAGAGCTACGCCAGTCATGATGGTTACTGCTGGAAGGCAAGGTTATGGGTGAGTACTCCCTTTCTATCCTGACAATCTTGACACGGATGCTAATGAGCGTTTGATAGTGCCTTCATCATCTATGCATCCTTCTGCTTCGCCATGTTCTTCTTCGTCTGGTTCTTCATCCCCGAGACCAAGGGTCTTTCGCTCGAGAAGATGGATGACCTCTTTGGTGTTACGGAGCTTGTCAAGCGAATTGAGGAGGACCGTGAGGGTCGTGCACCGTCGACCGAGATCAGGATGGATGACAAAGACGTTGTTCGTGAGACACGTAAAGAGGTCGCTACTTGAGTGATTGTCTGTCTTGAGTGTTGTTCCGCGATGATTTTTGTTGGCAAGGGTCGATCTTGAGGATGAATAAGTTGTTGTTAGGGTTCGACGAAATACCCCTCTTGTATGGATCGGCTTTCGCTCTTAATGCGAAAAATACAATGATGTTATGAGAGAAATTGATCAGTGACTGTCTTGTAGTTGCATTCCTCGTTTGTACGGGTTATGATCTGTCGATAGTATGGCGAAACATGCAGCGTCAACCGGTGAAAATCCAGCCACATAATCCACGATACGACGTTCGTCGTTATAAACAATCAAGGTTGGAAACTCTTTGTCATAATAACACAGAAAAGCTTCAGACATATAAAGCTTGACTATTAGTCAAAAGAACACACGGCCCACTTCCCCATAACACACACAACGGACTGCCAAGCCAAGATAACCCCGGCTTCCCATCCCGAAACCGTCCTAGCGTCCAACTTATCAGCACAATGTGTCCCATCGTCAAAGTCCGCAACCCACTGCCATTTCATCAATCGCCTTTGCGATGAGGTAGTCGTGGTCTAATTCCTTGTATGAAAGCCGTTGATTGCAATCACAGTGCGACACCATCATGGTGCAACTACATCCTCTTATCAAGAAGAGCTATTGGCTGCTCGCGGCCGTGGGGGCGATATACGCCGTGTTTATGGGATGTTTGATCAATCCTACATTTCAGAGACAGTGAGTTGCTTCTTTGCGAGGGACTGTGTATGGTGGAGGAATTGGGAAGAGGTTGACGATTGATTAGTGCGATGTACATGCACAAGGTAAATGCCGGCTTCTGGCATAACGTGACGAACCCAGAGGAGTTTGGATTTGCGAGTAAGTTCGCCTTCTGTGTCGTATGGATGCATGGAAACGAAGTTAGGGCAGAGGAATGGTTGGATGGATGTGTCGGCTAATTGTGCGCAGAGGGCCAGGTCACGCCGTTCTGGCTCAATACTAGTGATGGCGAGAAGCTATTCTGCTGGCACGTGTTACCCCTGGATGTGTATCTAGAGAACGAGATCGAAATCGTCAAAAAGTCTGGAGGCGGTGTGGCAGAGGACTTCAAAGCGAGTGTAGGTGCGAGATTCTTGAAGAAGGATGCTAAGAGTAGGGTTGTTGTAAACTTCCACGGCGTACGTATACATC
This sequence comes from Helminthosporium solani, assembly GCA_022560085.1. Classification (NCBI taxonomy): domain Eukaryota; kingdom Fungi; phylum Ascomycota; class Dothideomycetes; order Pleosporales; family Massarinaceae; genus Helminthosporium; species Helminthosporium solani. Next base: position 83,497 of record JAFISD010000081.1, read on the forward strand.
TTCCTTCAAGCGAATTTTGGGCACTGACGTCGAACAGAATGTCGGAGACATAGCTCAAGGCTGGCGTCCGTCAACTTACCGCTCAATGTCCGGCATTCCTCATACCCACCTTTTCACCTGCGATTACCGTGGCTTCGGAAAATCTACTCTCAACAACGAACCACATATTCCTACGGAGACCGGTATAATCACAGATGCCATCTCTCTCATCTCGTATATCCTGAACGATCTCAACCATGCCGCTTCTCGCACTGTACTCTTGGGCCAAAGTCTGGGCACAGCCGTGACCGCTGCCTCGGCGCTCTACTTCACCGATCCAAACTCTCCCGAGCTTCCATCCGATCTTGTCAAGCCCTCTCCTGCCGTTAAGAAACCGCAGAGCTTTGCAGGCGTTGTCCTCATAGCACCCTTCACCAACCTTCCGCATCTCCTCCAGACCTACAAAATTGGCGGCATTATCCCCATTTTCTCCCCTCTGCGCTCCTACCCCCGTATAACAAATTTTCTCTCCCGCCGCATTCTCGACACTTGGCCTACGCTCCCACGCCTTCGCGCCCTCGTTTCCAGTAGCTCTCCCTCAAAAGTGCCTCTCCACCTCACCATTCTGCACGCGCGAAACGATCAAGACATTACCTTCAGGCTTTCCGAAGATTTGTATTCACCATTGGAGTCTCTACTCTTGGAAGAAGAAGATGTCAGTGCGACAGAGGAGCGACGGAGTATTCATGGGGGCGAGAGGGTCAAGCGAGGGGCATTTGCGTATCGGAATGTGGAGAGTGTAGACGGAGAACGGAGTGTCGAGGTTGAGATTGTGAGGTATGGGGGGCATAATGAGGTAGTGGGTTGGACACAGGTTGCGCTCGCAGTCAGGAGGGCATTTAAGAAGAAGGTCTTTAGACCGGGATTAGATGTTGAGTAAGCAAGTCGTGACGACTCAGATGGATGCATAGAAGACGAGAGGCTTGGGTTGTTGGAGTGTACTTTAGGCATCATTGTGTGTTGAAATGGATGCAATGTATTTGTACTGAACAGCGAGCTTCCAATTCGTCCACTTACGCGGAGTACTGTACCTGTGAGAGTTGAATACCTCGTATTAGTCAAATACGAACACAGCACGCCTCACACGGAGTACATGTACAAGTAAACGTATGACTACGTAGTCAGCACTGTACATATATGTACACGTACATAACATTGCAGGATTCCCAGCGTTGCAACCAATCATCTCCCCAGCCACGCTAGTTCGCCAACTTTCCCTTTCCAATAGATACATGACTTGAAAGGAATCACCCGTAATTAACTCCACGCCGATGCTCCTTCCGACTCCATCTACATGCATGAATTTGCATCCATCGTCTTTCCTACTCGCTACACATGTACACGTAAGACAAATCTTCCCCACGCGAGAGCCCCCCTCATGTCGAATACTTGTACGGAGTAGATATCGCAGCAACCTTCGGTGATGGGATTACTGCGCGTGTTTGTTGTAGTTCGCAAGAGTAGGTACTTTGTATTATATCGTGATTTTATTAATCGTGTGGTTGGTACATGTGTACCTGGTGGGATCGAACTGCAACGAAGCTAACTAAGTACCTAATTACTTTCTATAAAAAAAAAAGCTGATGCGTGGAAGCGAATGCTTGAATCAATACAAGGGGTATAATGATGAAAATTCTTGCTACTTTGCGCTCTGTCATTCGTAATCTTCCCCCTCTCTCTGCTAATAGACCTGTACCGCGCGGAAATGTAGAATATGTGCCGCCCAACCTTCGCATCGTACACCTCATTCATTCAACGTCTCAAGATGATAGGCTGCTTGGGGTTGATTGAAATTGGTCGTTTGTTCGTGTCCGCGTCCTAACGCTGTTTATTTATTCCGTACAAGCATCGCGTCCGCGCCAATTCCTGCGTTTAGAATCTTGGTTTCCTATTGTTCGCTCCGTCGAGCGGGCTCGAAGGTAGCTCGGCTGGTTCGTGCATGGTCGTTGAAGATAGCTCAATGGGTGGCGCGATGTATTGTCGGTCACTATTTGGATTTCTACGTCAGCTAAGTTAGCTTCGAGAATTCAATGAAAAAGCCAAGTACCTTTGAAAGGATGGTGCAAGTTCAGCATAGTAGGCATATTTTTGTGATTGCGACGAAGGGGGGTAGTACTGTGGGGTGGCTTCCGTGTTGCCCATTTCGGCTGGATAATATGGTGGTTTTCCGTCGACGTTGTGGAAGCCCCCGTTGCTGTATGGGTTTTCGTTGTCTTTGGTGGCACTGTTGCGCTTCTTGCGACTCCAGAAGAAGAATAGTGCTGCTCCGATGATGAGAGCGGCGCCGACGCCCACGCCCACGCCCACGCCGATGGCGGTTGAATTGGAGGATGATGCAGGTGTTACGGATACGGAGGGCGTTGCGGGTGGTGTGGTGGGGGTGGCGGCGGGTCCGCCAGTCTCGCTCGATGTGACGGAAGCAGTTGATGTCGCGCTTGATTGAGCTGATGATGTATGTGTTTGAGTGAAGGCCTCCCCGATGATTGTCAGGGCATACACCTCAGTGTTCGGTAAGGAGAACGTCTCATATGCGTTGTCGTTACACTTGCAGCCGTCAAAGCAGCAGTACGTTTCTACATTCGTTTCGTTGCACGAGTATACATTCGCGCCATTGTTGGCGAGGCTTGTGCATTGTCGTAGGCAGGCATTGCTTTTCCACGTCTTGTCGGTACATGTACCTCGATGCAATCGTGCTTTGGCTGGTTCATGGGGATCACTCATGCACATGCCATTGGACATACATGCCTGGTTATCGAAGCAACATGAAGAGACGAGAGCATTCGGGTTGCAGACTACACTTGTTAGTATCCCTGTCCAACCAGATGAAGTATTGACTCCATGCGTATAAGAGTGAAAATATGAGAGAACGCACTAGTGTCAGTACGGGCTACAGCACCGTTGGGGAAAAAACACTCGGACGCTACACGGGATGAAAGAGTGAGGGCAGTCGCAAGACCAATTAAAGAATACATGGTGAACGAAGCAAAGAGTGTAGATAGCAAGTTGAGAATCGAAGATAAAAGAGCGAAAGGGTCAGGGAGACGGTCGAAGGTCGTAGCACCGTAGGATGGACGCCTTAAGCACGTCAATGCATGTAGCCAGCATTTTGTATGAGTGCCGGAACTCGGCCATTTATGCCGGCGTCTGCTATAAGCTGGATGTTGGAACTACTGGTAGTGTGGTTGCGTTGCAGATCAGACCCTTTCCTGAGCTAAAAACAAAATTTGGCCCCTACACGAATTTCCACCAAAGCCTTCATTCATTAGATATCCATGGCTCTCTTATTCCACTGTGGACTCTTCGTTGCAATCCAAGGCAGCATGCCCTTACATTGCGTTTTCGCGATCCTTCGTCAGTCTGATACACTTGCGATGCAGTCGTTGAGGTTGGAAACCCGGAGCTTACCAGATGCGAGTTAGTGTGAGAACACGTGACGCCAAGCATGAACTAGCACGCTCTAGGCTAATGCTGTCATCAGTTTGGGCCGACGTGACTCTTTCCAGGAACTAAACTGTAGCCAAGGCTGTGTTGACGACAGTTCGCGAATTCGCATCATCTATCTAGGGCTATCTATCGGTTCACAGCGCCGTCTCCGTCTCATATGAGGTCGCGCGCACAGTATGGCTGAGCCACGACGCTCGACGAGAGCCCGCGCCCGCGAAGAGGCTGCCCCCGCCCCGCCGGAGACGCCCAAAGAGATCAAGGAGACGGCTAAGGCGCAGTTGTTGAAGCGCAAGCGGAGCGTCGCTGTAGCCAAAGATGTCCGCACGACTCCCTTTGCGGATGCGGTGAACCCCGACCAACCTCCCAAGCTGGTGCTGCCTCTTCGGATTGTAGACGGCCAACCGCTTCCGACCCTTCCAGAGCCCCAGCCGCTCGATCTGTCAGCGCGCGAATACCAGGACATCCAGCATAGCGGCGTGCTGAGTGCCTCGTTGAAGCGGTCACGCGCAGTGTGGACGTCGGGCGTAAATTTCCGCACATTCCACGCCCTCTTCACTCCGCCAAAGAAGGTGGCCGACCGCACTGATGAAGACAAACAAAAAATGGCGTATCAGAAGGACCTGGTGAAGAACTTCCCTCTCATAGGAGAAGCCCAGCTAGTGATTGAGCCGCATACCTTCACGATCCGTCTATATGGTCCGAAAGAGGTTGAGCAACGGCCTCTTGTCCGGACCGTTCAGAAGAAGATGTCTACGTATGGGCAGTGGGGGAATCATAATCAGCCAGTCACATATCAGTACAACCATACTCAACCGCCATATCAGCCTATGCCGCCCCAGCGACCACCCCAGCCAAAACCGCCGCAACCGCAACCGCAACCACAACCACAACCGCAACCGATGAAAGCACCTCAGCCAGCACCCCATCCCACCCAAAGTTCCGCCCCAGACCCTGTTATTCACATGTTGGCTCAGCGAGCGGGTCAGGATCCAGATCTTAAGGCAGTGATGAAAATTGTCGCTGTAGGCAAGGCAACAAAGGAACAGCTGGAGTTTTTTCAGGGGCATATCAGTGAGTTGACGGAGATTTTAGAGAAGCAGAAGAAAGCAGCGGCGAAAGCTGCTCCACCTCCACCTCCACCTCCACCTGCTCCCGCACCTGCTCCCGCACCTGCTCCCGCACCTGTACCTGCACCTGCACCTGCACCCCCACCTGTATCCCTACCACCACCAGCTCCTAAGCCGGTAATCGCGCCACCACCTCCGCAACCCATTGCAGTAGGAAAATCGCAGATGGTACCGCAACCTCATCCACAACCGCAGAGCGCCCCAAAATATACCAACGTTCCACCGCCTCAACCACGCCAAACACAAATGCCCTCCGTGCCACCTCACCACCCATCTTACAATAACTCGTACACTAATCCGCCATACAACCAACATCCGCCGCAGCAATACCGCCACCCACAACATGCGCCCCAACATATGCCCCAACATGTTCCTGAGCCCGTGCCTGCTCCGAGACCGACAAGCTATCGACCACTCCAGTTTGACTTCGTCGAGGGCAATGGAGACAAATATCATTTCCCCTCCTACAGTTTCCTGGAATGGTTGCCTGGCATGCAAGGAGCCAAATTTTCCTTTCTCATAACGAGATTGAAGCCAAAACCGGCTCCTAAGCCAGAGAAGAAGCTAGAGGTTGCTCCCACAGCGACGCCTAAGGTAGATCCTATCCCCCCTCAGAACGTCCCACCAAATGCGCCAGTTGCGAACGGAAATCAGATTCCAGGACAGTTCAATCTTGTGCCTGCTCCAATACCAGCTCCAACGCCCGCCCCGCCCCCGGTACCATCAATACCCCGAGTCGAAGACTATGACGAACGAAAGGATATGAAAGACATCGACTTTTACCAACCTGTCACGGTCCTTGTTTTGAGCAACAAGCCAGACATACTACATGCATTCTCACGCGCTGTACGCCCACCAGATGTCGTAGAGAAATATATGAATGAAATCTTTGACACGGCCAGGAGAGCCGAAGAGACGTACTTGGCATTCAGGCTACCGAAGGAAGGCACCGGGGATGCCGAAGCGAAGAGTGGGGACGGAACTCCTGCTGCCTCGACACCAACCGCAGATGTGACCATGGGTGGAATGGGCGTATTATCTGAGAAAAAGAAGACTGCTGGACGGCCTAGGAGGAGTTTGGTTGCGTGAGCAATTCAAGCTGAGCATACCTATGGGCGGAAATACTCTTCACTCTAACGACAACTACCTTATCACGAGGACGTATGGGTCTGAGAATATGACTACGACACCTCAAGGTGAATGGGGCGATTCGAGACGGTTGTGGTCGATTCAAAAACCCAATATTCACTATTGATAGCACATCATCACTTTCTGCTTGTATATAAAATACACACAACGACGATGTTGAGGCACACATTACATAGTAGTAACCAAAAACAATTGAAAAGATATCGATTGCAACATCACTACTGTACGGGTGAACTGTCCTTGTCTGTCACGCTTAGTGCTCTTGGTTGCAGCCATGAAATTCTTCATTAGGGGCCATGAAGAACTTTTGTATAGACAATAGGTTTTGCTGTGAAGGTTTACCTTGTAACACTATTGCAACCAAACAAAGTTCGTGAGGGTTCACATTTATCCAAGGTTTGTGTCGTTGAGGATGTGAGTGGTTTGCTTTGTTTTTTTCCGGAGTTTGATGTCGTTTCGTATGTCTAGTGACTGTTGTCTAGTGAAAGGCTTATCTAGCTAACAAGCAGGTGAACATGAAGGTCATAATTCTAAGCTTGGTTTTCTTTTCTTCTAGATAGAGAGGCTTTACATCTCCCGTGACTTTCATCCTGAGTTCGTGGTCGGGTTTTGCCATTGATCGAACGAGGCTTTTGTTCCAACTAGATGATTGATGTGTATTAAGGAGGCTTGTTTTTCGACCTGGTTTGGGTGGACTACAGGTCATTGGGAGATGGATGGTGGAGTTTCAAGACGTACGAATGTAGACGTGGCAATGGAAGGGTGTATGGAATCGTTTGGAGATTTAGAAGTCTGGCGGTGCAAAGGAATAAAAACCTAATTGTTAGCTTGGATACGATTGATTACGAGATTCATGTCGAATCAAAGGTCTGATAGATCAGCTTCATGTCAGGGAAACCCTCGAGCTAGCTCCGAAGAAATTAAAAGACTATTACTATCTTGTTGGCCATGTGTATACCAAATATACAGAGTATATGCAGCACGGAGATTGCAAATTATGAATCAACTTATTGACTAATGAACAGCTCGCTGATCAACTCACGGTCTATCTCTTTTGTAAATTTCAACACTTTGTAGATTTTATGCCCCTAACGTGATTCTATTATGTGATGTTCCTTCCGTTTGAACTACTTTGTATGTACTTCGTCCTCATAAGTCTAGACTTCCCGTAATGCCTTTTTCCATTACTATCCTGTTGATCATGAATGAATCAAATATATACGCAGCAAGGAGTCGCAACCTACTAATCAACTTATTATCTGTCACAGTGAGTCACAGTGAGAAGGTATAGTTGGCTAAGTACAAGTTATCAGATGATTCAGCTGCTAGTTACCGTTTGTATAGTGCTGCCAGCAAATTCTAGACTATGCATATACCTACTTGATTACTTCACTCTAGTAATTCTCACGTGATGTTCTTTTTGCTTGAACCAATCAAAAGCCCATCCATCACGTGATATACTTTCGTCTTAGCCAATCACAACTCTGGATCACGGTCTCTGGCTAACAATGCGACCATGATAGCTTCGCCCGTTCCTCGCTGCACAATAAGCCAATCATAAGTTTGAATCAATCACCACTCAGAGTCTACGCCTTATGGGTAGGAAATGCGACCGTATGATTGCTTCGCTCGTTCCTGGCTGCGCAATGATTGTTCAAGACATCACGTGATGAACACCAAATCACGAGATACTATTTATGAGATGCATTGTAGTACATTGACCAGTGAGTTGATTCGTAAATTGCGACTCTCTGCTGCGTATGGATCCGATTTGTTTATGATCAACAGAATATCAATAAATCATAAAATGCGGACATCCAACAGAAGGTAGAACAACCCAAAGTCAGTTTTACCTTTCGGAATCTCATCCTCGCGCCGCACCGAGATGTCTCCTACCGTGGCACAGCAACAACATCTCATTCTCAACCCACCAGTCATCACCTTCCAATCGATAAGCCAGGTACATATCGATATCGGTGTCGATCTCCGTCCCCGCCATGAGTCTCTGCTTCTCAACACGACTAATACTCCGTAGTATACGGATACTCGTACTCGTAATGCACGTCTACTTGTCAGATGGCATGCCTAAAACATCCGCCTCTCTGCTGTCTGTCCGCTGCCGTGCGCCCGTACTGTCACGGCTCGTATCTTGCAGATCAGGCGGGACGGCGCAACGGAGCTTATTCAACTCAAAACTCACTGCGTGCTGCTCACGCACTGCACTCTATAGATATTCACGCCTGTCAGCCTGAAGCGGAATCCGGATGCGCGTCCACGTAATATCGTACATATACATGGACGACGTGTACATATACACGATAGTACATACGGAGTACGGTACGGCCATGTTCGGCGCCGGCGTGCTCGATGTAGCGTACCATGTGTATACGACTCATTGCATGCCCCCGCCCATAAAGCCGATATCCTAGGCTTATGGCCGTTCCACCATGGCCCACTGTACCGTGGTATATGCATGCATGGTGAAGAGGCGAATAGATGTGGAGACTTCAAGGGGTGTGGTGTGTGGATGTTTTGCTCCGTATGTATGTATAGAATAGTTCAGCTGGACAAGGACTCATTGCATGAATTTTGAAACGCATCGTCGTTGCCGGTCGGGTGCCTTCGCCACTTCGTTCCGCGCTGCTGTGGCTGGGGTTCTTCTTTATAGATCCATCTATTTCGTACATGCAAAGTATGTTAATAGGCATCACACGCGCCGTGTTGTTGCTCCACCTGCCTTTGAAGACAGGGAGGAGGTTGCATTGCTAAAGAGAGAACGAAACACGTTATCTACTTTGTAATAATATATAATAGGGTGGTGTGGTGAGAGGGGCACAAGGGGGTTTTGGGGGGCCGGGCTAGACTGCCACACTGCTCGCGATATTCAGGGCGGGCGGGCGTTCGTTCATGCTGCATGTCTGTCTGTGCCTCTGCTGTCGACATGTTTCAAGAGGCCTCGTCGCGATGCGTTCTCATAGATCGGTCGACAAACATTTCACACAAGGAACTAGATGCCGACGGGTAGAAAGTTGTGCGAAGAGGCCCATCGCGATTGATGATTCAGCTATTACGGAGGTACACGAAAAGTTGCAAATGAATTTTGGTATGTAAACATGAAACGCTCGCAAGTAGAAGCCCACGAAGCCGTACTAAGTTTAGTAGGGAAAGGGTCAATGCTAACGCCCTTTCATTTCGGATGGATGCGTGTGCCGACTATGTGGAGGTGTGTCGATCTGGTGAATCCTTACAAGTGCAATACGTGGGAAGTCCGTTGAGGGCAGACCGGGGCCCCATGTCTTCGGAACTCTAGGTTTTGCAAGGGGTACGATTTAGCAAGACATCCGAAGAACATCAGATTGAAGGAATTTAATGGATGAGAAGACTCAGTCTGTGAAAAGAAGACACGGCATTGTAGGAACAGTGGTCATGTTTGTTATGTAACACATAGATTGGTATTTGGGCATCTCAAGCGCTTTGAGGATGCCTTTCTTTCATCATAGGAAATATCTAATTCGCCTTGCAATGCCAGAAAGTGAAGAGAAAATGAAGCGGAACTTCAACCTGAGCGACCCGGTCGCAGACCCCGCCCAAAGGTAAGAAAGAAAGTGAAAATATACACGAAACACTACCAGTCATGTCATGATGCCTTCCAGAGCAAAGAGAGAGAATATGCGCTTTCACGCAGTGGTATCACGGAACCGCTTAGACAGCACGAGGGCGAGCAATGCGGCCGTTGTAGCCACGCTTGGTAATGGCTCCGTTGGAGCACTGAGTGCCAGCGGCAACGGGTTGGAAGACGACTGAGCCATTATTGCAGAGACCGAATTGCGTGGTGCCATTGCAAACAATGGCGCCGTTCTGAGTGCAACTACCAGCTGAGCCACCGGTGGAAGGAGAACCGGTAGCAGCAGGAGGAGAGGCTGATCCGGCAGGAGCAGAGGGAGCAACGGCAGAAGTAGCCATGGTCGTGGGTTGAGCAGCCGTGGGCTGAGCAGCAGTTGGCTGGGCAGCGGTGGGCTGGGCAGCGGAGGAAGAGGCGCTGGGGGCGAAGACACCGCCACCAGTTTGCGAGGGCTGGGCAGCAGCAGAAGATGGCTTGGAAGAGCCAGCAGCAGAAGTAGGCTTGGAGGCATCAGAAGATGGCTTGGAAGAGCCAGGAGTGCCTGAGGGAGAGGAGCCGCCGGATGGAGGAGAGCTGCTGCCACCTGAAGCACCGCACTGGCCGGTCGGGGGGGCGGCAGCTGAATCTGCGGCATCGAGCTCTTTTCCAGGGCTGGGGAACTTGATAGACTTGTTCTCAACCTGCTTACAAGTGTTGATGCTGGCCATGTTGGCAACCAGCATGTCAGGGAGAGCGCTGAGTTTGGAGGCATCGCTGGCACCGCCAGTAACATCGATCGGGGCACAGTTCATGTACAACTCAGGCTGACCGGCCAGCTTGGAAAACCAAGTCCAGGCGAAGGTGCCCTTGCCATTAGGGATGCTGTCGGGAAGAGTGAAATCTACCGCTTTGGTCTCCGCAATGCCAGGGCAGCCACCCTCAATGCTCTTGATGACCTTGAACACAGACTTTGCGGTCGGGGTGGTGTCCTGAGTGTAAGAGAGTTGGCAAGATCCACCGCCGTGGACAGCAGATCCCTTGAAAACAACTTTCTGTGACTCGCCAACCTTCATGGAGTTCATCTTGGTGACAGTAAAGCCATTCTGTGCCTTGCAAGGGAACTGGGCAGCACCGCTAAGAGGGCTGTTGTCGATCTTGTCGTTGCTGTACGGGACGGGGCTCTCCATAATGATGTGAGCATTGGCTGTGGCCATGAGCGCGGCAGCTGCGAGGATAGCGGATTTGAAAGCCATTGCGGTGGTAGTGACGTTGAAAAGCTGGGTTGGACTGAAGATGATGTTTTGAAGGAATGTGTGTAAAGTATCAGAAAACTAGCCCAGCTAGAAAGAAGAATGCACTGCAAGAGCTGGAGGAATTCAAAGAGATGAATGAATGTGTTGTGATAAAGATAGTTTGGGCGGTGGTGGCATTCTCTTAAATACCTGGGATGGCATACTCTACAACGCCACCCTACAAGGTCACTGTCAGTGAACAATCCCTGTGGATGCACCATTCATGTGCGTATGAATGAACCCTGCGTATCCTCCTCGCAACCCCCTTCAACGATCCGTAATCTGAGAAACAGTTTCGAGGCAGGAAGTCCGGAAACCAAACAACGGCATTGTGGGTGTGCCCTCCCCACGAAGGCGGGCGTTTGTGAAACTAGGGGCAGCCTGTCAGCCAAACAAAGACGGGATGTGTTGACACATTGACGCAGGTACATTGATGCGCACCCAACGGATAGCTCATGGCGCTGCTAGTGGTTTATGGATTCGCCGAGGGGAATCTTTCAACTGTGCTGTCAGAAGTCATTGGCCGTCATGCCAGTCGCTTAGCGGGCCATAAAAGAACATCCGGACCCCTGACGGTTTTGAAGCGTCGCACCTCCACGATGAACACCCCGGTCTGCCGTGCCTGATTGGCGAGCTTTTTGTTTTTCCCTTTTCGAACTGTCGTCCTCTCCACCACCGTCGGCTCGACCCTGCTATGGTGATTCGTAGAGCTGCATCTGTCACATCTTATTTTGCAGCGGCGCAAAGGACTGGCTGCAGAGCGGCGCTCGAATATGCTGATCATCGCGGTGTGCAAAGGTCGTGCTGATGGAGAGATGTTTCGACCGAAACTTCTCTCCGGAGGCAGTGCCTCACGAAGCCTACACAGAAATGCGTCATCCAAGCATCCAATATTCCTCCCATTGTATACCACAGTCCGATCCAGGCTTGGTGTACAACGTGAGTTCTGATTGCGATCCGTCCGCAATGACCGTACCTAAATAGTATTGCTGTGGCTCAGCTCTTAGCGAAACAATGCGGACTTTGCAGTCGCGGGGCTGTAATCCTACGCCAACATGCTATTGGGCCAGCTTTGACACACATGAGAAACAGGAAGCCAACCCTGACAAAAAAGGGAAGGTAAAAACTCCGAGGTTGCATTGTTTAGTGGGACTTGGAAGGTAGCCTCGAAACAATCCTTTGATCGGCGTGAAAATATGTTGACGGCGGGCTTGAGCTGGTCGCTATCTCGGCGCCTTGGATAGCTTTTCATGCGTACAGCCTTCCTCGTTCAAGTTTGCGAACCGGCACTCCGGCAGTGATTGCAATATGTCCGACATCCTTCTCGCCGTGGACGTCGCCGACACAAACCTCGACATCTTTCAGCAGTCCTGCTCTTTCCATGGCGTCTAGCGTACTGCCACCATTCGGAATGCGAATGTAGGGGTTCTCGTAAGTCATACTCGAAACATATCCAAACAACTATAAACTGTTAGCTAATATGCACCCAAGGTAGACACATCGTTTCGACGAAACTCTTCCAGTCCTTCCAGCATTGGCAGGCAGCACTTTATAACAAGACATGAAGGACATACCTCCGGTCCCAGGGTGTATCGTTTGAGCATAAATGCCACAACCCCGATAATGAAGATGATTATCGACGACGCCAAGAGGAGTGCCAGCCATGGGAATTCACAACTAAAGATTTGCTCCGTCGAAGTGACATTTGCTGTTGTGGTAGCTCCGATGAAAGGCGACTCTATTCCCTCCGCTATCTCTTCAAATGTCGAGTACCAGTCGTAGAAGGAATTTTCGGTAGCTGAGAGATTTGCAGGGAGAAAGACGTTAATGTCTGTCACCGGAACCGTGTCTGGACCATATGTTGTGAGATTACTTGACAACCCGCCCCAATAGCCCGTTGGCGACATGCTGATCTGATAGAATGTGTTCATCAGCAAAGTCAATCTTCTAGAGAAGAGATCCGTTGGTATAGTCGATACGTTAACAAACATCGTGTCTTGGGGAACAGCCGAGCCAACTCTCTGTACGAACGGGAAAGAAGAGCTGTTGACAAGAAAATGCTCGGTGGCACTGGAGCCGTAGGCGATTCTGACGGCTTTCGAAAACTCGATTGCAAAGTTCCCCATGACGATACTATGCTCAAACCCCGTGAGAGCCGTGGGCCGATGGTCGGAGAGCGAATGTCTAATTTTCGTAGTGGCACATCGGTCCTCGTTGCACCTAATCATAGCCTCCACATGGTTTTGAGATAAAGAGCATGTTGCTACATTTAGACCGTAGATACCGAGATCACCGCCCATTGAATATAGCGAGGCATATTTAATTTCACGCTTCGTCTTGGCCTCCTGGTCCGTAAGTCGTGTTTTGTTGTAGTGGCCGAAGAAGCCATCTAAGCGGCCAACAAGTGTTTGCGCGTCTGGATTTCCGTCGTTACCCCAAGAAGTCGGTCGATTGGTTTCAATAAAAAATGAGGTTGTGGAGCCTGGTGTTGTCATGAACGGATGGTCGATAGATTTGTTCTTGTATACTTGCCCTGGCACAAGCCGGTTCAACGAGTCCCAATAGGCATTGAACTGATTCGTATTGGAATCCGGAGGTAGTTCATACTGCTGGAATTTTCCGCATTCCACGGATAGGTAGGTCGACTCCAATGTGAACATGGAAATTGTATCCTTCGCAAGACCTACAATGGGTAGGCCTACGAGAGAAGTATAAGTTTCTGGCGCAGAAATATTAGATGGTACAGTGACCCATCCGCTGGGGTCCGTATTCGATGAATCGAGCCTTTCGATGTTCGGTATCTTCACGTTGCCCCACGGGTCTTGCGAGCCTAGTTTGGCGGATAATGGAGCAATACTAGAGAGCATTGATTAGCGTTAGCTCATGGCTGAAAGGTACAAGTGAGAGCCATAAAGTTGGCCCTTTTGATATGTAGAGACGTCCTCAGTGATGCCCCGTAGTCTTACTTACAGGGCTGCTGTGTATAGAGCGCTGGCATCGGAAAATTTCCCGTATAGCGAATATGTTGAAGCTATTCCCCAGGCTGTTGCACCGGGGCCTGTTGTCAGATAACGAAGCTTTGTTGTCGATTGTGTTTCACGGTCGACTCTCGTCATTAGTCGGAGAGACGCTTGTCCGCCTAGCGGGGAAAGAGCCCAGAGGAACAACAAATTTGCACCCACCAGAGTTAGACGTCGCATCAAGAATTGGCTTTCAACAGTCCCCCAAACGGATTGACTGGCCATGAGTAACTCTAAAGTCTAGTGAAGATTAGCCTGATATCCCCGGCGTGGTTCAAGAGTCCATGATGAAGATGAACGGGCATGACCTACGCTGAGCTTTGCCCTTCTTTCCGCAATGAACCGAGCGATCATCTTCATGCTTCGACCGCAGATAGCTGCAAAAACAATTGGAAATAGAGTAGGGCCCTTTATGGTCAGCATGTGTCGGGACACTGTTGACGGTTCACTGACCAGCTCGATAGCAAATTCAACCTTCTTCCCGAATGCATTGTCCTTGGTAAGCTTCCCATTGAGCATTATAGCAGCAACCCCAAGGACTTTGGATGTTAGCTATACGAGGCATATGTATGATATGACACAACTTACGAACGAAATAAACTGGTAGAAGCACAATGATCAGATCTCCAAACATGTACACGTACGAAATCCATGTGTGCTTCTTTAATGGACGAGCTTTCTGAGGCCAGCTCGGTACGTGCGAAACGGTGGTAGTCCAAGACTTCGACTTCGACTTTGATGGGCCGGGTGATAGCGTCGCCGGGTTGGGAAGACTCTCAGCTGGTGCCTGCAATTCCGGCTTTCTATGGTCTTTATTCTTTGTCCGTTCAAACTTGGAAAATAACTTCATCGTAACCTATATTCCTTTGGTACAGAAATGAAGCGAGGGGCATAACGAAAGACAACCCGCAGCGAGCTAGCTATTCCTTTTATTCACCTCATTGTATTGCGGCACAGCACTTTAGGCAATGCCTACCTCGAAACTATCAAGCTACTGTCAATACTGTCTCATCGTGCAGACAGCGTCTGTTCGATTCGGTATAGCGTTGTTGTCGAGCGAATCAGCTGTCGATCTCAAGACCGCAAGCGCTGGAATCACAGCGCTACCGCTCGCTTGGGAGCCAATATGCATCGTCCGCGGTAAACGTCAAGACAGCGTAAAGAAATTGGAATTGGAAGAGAGCAGCATTCGAAGAGGGTGGAAATCGAAAGGTTGGGAGTGAGGTGGCCGGAAATTGTCACCCGAGTGTCGATAATGGCGGACGTTGATGATGAGGTAAGAACGACTGGTCACCGCTAGCCGTTTTGGGCGGGTAGACAGGTAGATTGAGGAAATGAACTCGATATCTCCCTTTGCCAGAGTGGGTAATCTTGTTGTTTAATATTACATTGATTGCTCTTGTGTAAATCTATATTGAGTGGTAATTTGTACATCGCCTATATCTTACTATCCGGGCTCATCCTTCCCATCGACACTACACAACAGTGAGGAGTTTCCACTTCGCAACGTATGACCTAGCCAACAGGAAGAGCACAGCACCCCCGATTAGCAAACATCCTGCAAAGATGTTTAGATTGTTAAATCCATTACTGCCCCTGTGTCCTTGGCTACCTAATATGGCGCCGGCGATAGGGTTGCCTATAAGCCCTGCGAAACTGACGATCGAAAAGGCCACACCGGTACGAACACCAATCTGCTCGACTTTGGAGATACTCGCGAGCTGTGCAGGTAGTAGCGAAACATAAGCGCCGGATGCGAATCCGTAAAGGGCGGCATAGGCGATAATGGTAGCATTTGTAGAGGTTGTGAGACCAAAGGCAAACACTAGAGTGGAGGCGACGAAGGCCATGCATGTTTGTAAGTTGTAAGGTCCGAATCTGTCAGCAAGTGCGCCTGGAATGATACGCCCGAAGATACTATGAGCATATATATTAGCGAAAGTCGTAAAAGGGGGAAAGACCTGTGGAGGAGGATATACCTCGCTGCATTTAAGATGGCTAGAAGGTAGCCAGCAAGACGTGTTAACATTCCAGCAGCTATAGCCTGAACCTCGATATAATCAATGGGAATAAAAAGGCCAAAGAAAAATAAAAAAGAAGGAAACAGCGTGAGCGTGTAACGCATGTCTCTAAAGGGCTCGACGAAAATGTCGAAGCGCCATTTGCGCGGACGTGGTGGAAGGCGTGACTTGACTGTGGCAAAGGCAACAAGAAGTAGCGCGGTAATAAGGAAGCCGAAGGCTCGCATGGTCCAGCCGTATGCGATTTCGGGAATGAGGTGGGAAGCCATTATAGGGAAGATGATTCCACCGAGTCCACTACCAGCGGCCATGGCACCATAAGCTGCACCTCGCTTCTTTAAAAACCATGTCGAAATCGTGTTTACTCCAGCGTTGAACACACAATTGAGGCCTAGCGGGCTGCAGATACCTTGGGCAAGAATGAATTGCCAATACTCCGTACACAAGCTTGTCATCATCAATCCAAAGACGTGGAAGAACCCACCGACGAGGATCAAGAGTTTAGGCCCGTGATTGTCGTATAGGAAGCCCACTAGAGGCCCAGGTAAGAACATCATGAAGATCTCGAGCGATGCGATCCATGCGATTTGTGATGAAGAGTCTGAAGTTGAAGAACGAAAGTCAGTGAAGGGGTTTAAAGGTGTTGTTATTAGGTTGGTACTTACGGGTTCGGAGCTGGTTCTGTTGATAATAGCTCTAGAAGACACCGACACAATTCAACCAACCGAAGCTACAAAAAGAAGACAAGCCCCTCCAAGAAGACAGAGCCATGCATCTTTTCCGCCATCGGGAAATTGGCTTGGATGCCAAGGATTGACCGGTTCAGGTACGGTTGGCGATTGTGAGTTGTTGACATCGATAGCCTTTTCTTTAGTTGGAAGGTGCTCTACATCTGTAAGCTTATTGCGACTTAGAGAATCGTCTTCGATGTCTAGAGTGACTAGCGTTGGTGTGGCGGACATGACTGAATCTTATACAGAGTGAATGTATCTGGTGAACGTGGAACTTGCGCTTCAAGATAGGGAGAGGTACTAGGTTAAATATAACAGGTGTTACGATATTTGACAGAGCATCATTCAGATGCCTTACCAATAAGATTGAGGGTATGGTCCTCTTTGATGGTGGGACGCCTAGGCCCCCGAGTTTGTGCTTCGGCCTTTCGGTATCTGTTCGCACGCGAAGCGACCTGGTACGAATCGTACAAAACGTTTGCCGAAAATATCGGAGGACGCCAACGTGTCCGCCTTCTCCGACATGTACGTAAGGATTTTAAGCCCCCATGGTCGATCTAAGAGCAGCAGGTACGATTTTCCATTGTACCCTTATACCAACTCTCCGGGCTGGAAATAGCAATCTTTGATACTTGTTGGATGGGACACTGTTGAGTAGCTTAACAACCAACAGTCATCTGACCTTTTGGCAAATAGCTTGTAGTGGGCATAGCTAGAGGCACATATAGTGTAGGCATTCGACGCATGTTTGCCTAGATGCTCCTTTCAAGTACGGATTACGAGCGAGCACCACCGCCAAAAGGATAGCAGTCGTATGTATAGGATATTCTCCCGCACAGTCCTTGACTGTCTCAACTTCCTCGGAGAAGAGCTGAGCTACGCGACAGTTCGGTTTCTGCGGAGAACAATTGTATCTGATTGGTGACCCAGGACGATAGCTGCATTAGAATTGGAAGTATATTCTAGCATGACTCATCATAGCGCAGAGGCCCTGGTGTTGACACCCTCTACGGAGTACGCATTTGGTGCATACAGGTTTGCTAAGCATTCCATGATCTCCAATCTTTGGTTGGCTTGATTAAGGGAGAAACCTAAGCAGTACAGTAGACAAGTTAGATTTGGACATTCACCCGCGGCATCGAAGGCTTATCGCGGAGAGAGGGCAGCAGGGAGACATACAAGTGTCGAGGAATGCTCGAATTAACAAAGACACGTTCAGTTGCGTTTGGGCGCCATGAAAAGTGTGGAGGTTTGCTACCTGCTGGCGAAAACTGCATTGTTCGGATGGGTACACACACGATGGTGAAGCTCGCCCACAAGTGGGACGCTAGCGCGACTTGGCACCCAACTTAGTCACAAATTTCATCTGCGTGCCTCTGCATACTCCTCACTGCTTTGCAACTCCCACAATCGCCACCCGCCCTCTCGTCAACTCAAACGCACATCTTCATCTCCTCCTCAACACCCGAAGGAGCTTCTCATATCTACAACTATCTGATTTTCATCTAGCGGCCCGTCCCACCCTCATCTGGATACCGGCTGCCTCTGCGCTCATACTTCTTTGCCGGGTCCTGTACGCGCACCCGGAATCAGCAATCTGAGAGATTTGCTAATATGCTCACCAGTCCTCCCAATTTAGCAATACGGCTCCTCGAAGTCGAATTCCCCCTCCGACCAACCCACTGCGCATCCACGCGACCCCGACATAGCAACGATTTCTCCTGCAGTCGTCGCCATGGCAAGCACTGAGTCCGTCCCCGTCAACGGCAATTATGCGCAGCAGGGTTACGATGCCGCTGTAAATAACTACAATGCGGCTGCTGCGAACAGCGCTGCTAGCTACGGCAGCGCCCAGCAGCAAGCACCTACCACCAGCTCCGCAGAAGCAATCCCTAAAGATGAGGTTGGCTGGTACTTTGTCGAGCAGTACTACACCACTCTAAGCAAGACGCCGGACAAGCTATACGTGAGTGCATGTTGTAGAGAGATGAATCGGGGCGGTCGGCTAACGGGTCTCAGCTCTTCTACAACAAGCGGTCGCAATTCGTCTCTGGTACTGAGGAGGACAAGGTCAACGTTTGCGTCGGACAGAAGGTATGTGGCGCTGTCATTGTCTGATGTAGCGGGAACTAATTTGACATATAGGCTATCAACGACCGCATCAAAGAGCTTGACCATGCCGACACCAAGGTTCGCGTCACCAACGTCGATTCTCAAGGCTCCGACGCCAACATCGTGATCCAAGTCATTGGTGAAATCTCCAATAAGGGCCAGCCGCACAAGCGGTTTGTGCAGACCTTTATCCTGGCGGAGCAGACCAACGGCTACTTCGTGCTGAATGACATCTTCCGGTACCTTGCCGAAGAGCCCGAAGAGGAGGAGGAAATCCAACAAGAGCAAGTAGCTTCTAGTGGGGTGCAGGAGCCCGTCCCGACTGCTGTAGCTGCCGAGGGTGAGCAGCAGCACGCGGAGGTCGCGCGGAGTGAGGAGGACTTGACTAAGGTTGACCGCAAGCTCGAGGATGCAGCCAAAGAGGAGCCGGCTCGCGAGGCATCACCGCCCCCGGCTGCTGTCAATGGCACCCCTGTACCCGAGAGTGAAGATGTTGCAGAGGCTGAGGACGCCACCGCCGCCGCTGTTTCCGTGAGCGAGGAGCCCAAGGAGCCTGAAGCGCCGACTGAGGAGGAGGTAGCCGAGCCTGAGAAGCCCAAGGAGCCTGCCCCAACACCTGCCCCTGTAGCCCCCAAGGCTGCACCAGTTGCTGCTCCTGCTGCTCCATCAAAGCCCGCTGCCCCTCGCACATGGGCTAGCCTGGCTGCTTCGGCGCACAAGGTTGCCATGCCAGCTATTCCCTCTTCTAGTACTCAACAGGTCCCTTCGCAGCCGAAGTCCACCACATCCACTTCAGCTTCTGCCTCGGCCGCTGCCCCCATCCAGCCGTCCGCCGTGCCTACCCAAGTTTCTACGCCCGTTCGCGAGGCTTCACCAGCGAACAGCCAGGGTGATGCTGCGGGATGGCAAACTGCCGGTCACAAGAAGGAGCAATCACGCACCCAGAACGCTTCCGCTGATGCAGACCAGAAGCGCGCTTACATCAAGAACGTGTACAGCCAAGTCGAGGAGGGTGCCTTGAGGAGCGCTCTCTCTAAGTTTGGAGAGGTTGAGTATCTCGACATTAGCCGTGGCAAGGTAGGCAGACTGACGTGACGATACACCAAACTCGTTTGCTAACTCAACCAGAACTGCGCTTTTGTTGATTTCAAGACCCCTGCTGGATTCCAGGCCGCTGTCGCCGCCAATCCTCACACTGTGAACGGCGTCGAGATCAAGGTTGAGGAGCGTCGTCTTCGTCCGCAGCAGCCATTCGGCTACCCTCGTGGCGGACCTCCACGCGGACGTGGTGGTATGGGTGGTCAGCCTCGTGGCAGTTTCCAAGGGCGCGGCCGTGGCGGGCCAATTCGCGGTCGTGGTGCTCCCCAGGAAGCGTAAACGTATTCAACATTCCTCACCTTCCACCCCCCTTTTCGTTGTCCACCATCGTGGCTTCGGTGTCCATCTCGAGTCCGACCGGTATTACGATTGACGGCTGAACTCACGTGTACTGTACTCACCTTCAGCGCTTGTCACAAAAGTCCCCAGTTCCCTTTCGACAAAGTTGGGCGTCTTCGCCCCATGCTACGGCATCCGTCCCCTTGCATAGCGAGTCCTTTCTTGGCATTTTCGTGTATGGTATGACTCCATTCGGGACTTGTTTTTCCAATTCTTCTTCTCTTTTTTTCCCCTGTTAATGTTTTGATATCCTCATTTTGACGAGACCGGTGCCTGGATGGGGAGACTTCCGCTGTGGAGTACAGAGACCTAAGGCCTCCTGCGAATGTTTATACAGCAATATTTCGTATGATGTAATGCTGGCGTCGCGGGTAATGCAACGAATCTATGGGGCAAGCAGTCGGAGCTGGAGGTAGTTGTGTATGATAGATATCGAATGATACGAATTCGTTCTACAATGACTGGAATGTACCGGCCTTTGACCTGATCGCCTGATGGGATTCCGCTTGATTTGCCGACTAATGGATAGATGCAAGTAACAGCATGGTGCAGCGGCCCGTTCAAGAACGTGTCCAGGAACGAGCGGCAGCTAGACAGCACGTATGGAGTATTACCATGCATAAATGTATGGGACATGCAGGTTTATATTATAATTACAGATCTCGGGCTTTATCTAGAGTACTTCAAAGTAGATGGATACTACGGAGTAGGTAGAATGTGGTACATACGATCGGACAAAGAGCTTGGGCCACTCGACAACGCAAGGCAAGGCGGGGTCACGCGTGGGGGGCATGACCTACTATGCACCCACGCACCTCCGTTACTACTGACCTTAGATACCGCTCTTCCCAAGCAAACAGGCAGAAGAGAAAACCCCGTACAGCTATCTGCCCTTTGCCTCGACGTGCTTCTATAGTAGTTTCCGAATATGCGACCGCTCTCGGGCGGCGATGGCCTGCCGCCCGCCAAACCGCGCTCCCGCAAGTCAAGCCTCGCCGATCCCTCCACAGTTACGAGCCATGTCCCCACCGCCTTTTTCATGAAGAGCGAAGAGGAGATAGAACAATCTTTGAACAGCTCCAAGTGCTCCGAGCTACCACTAAGGCCACACGATAGCACATTTGGTGTGCAGAGTCTGGCAGACACATTGGAGGCCGCCTTTGGATACCACGAGGGCGCTGAACACGACCAAGGCGACAATACGGGCAAACATGCACCTAAATCAAGAGATACGATTAGGCGATCCTCGAGTGGCTCACCCAAAGCCTCGAGGAAGGAAGTGGAGAGTTGCAGAGTCTCTCCTACGCGCTTGCTACGGCGGAAGCCCTCCAACAATACCGTGTCCAACCCACTCACGCCTCTCCATGCAGAGCCACGGTCTCCGGCACCTACCTCAGCCTTGCCGTCTACCCCCCGATCAGTATCTGTGCAGTCACTGAAGTTGTCCGACGAGGAGCAGGGTCTCGACGAAGTGGCAAGTCAGGCCATTGCCTCCAGCGAGGATGAAGAGGAAGAGGAAGCGAAAGAGGAAGGGTCAATGGTGGAGGGCTCGGGCAGTTTTCCGCAGCTTGTGATGCCCAGTATACAAATGCCGGCACGGCGGCCCTTCACCGCGAAGGGAAAGGCCATGGGGAAGCTCAAAGTGCTCGTGGCAGGTGAAGCTGGAACCGGGAAGTCGTCGCTTATCCGATCTATCGTGCAGCTGTGCGACGATATTGTCCACGTAGACGACCTGTCTCCGTCCAGCTCTTTAACCCAAACAGTGCCGCCGCCCAAACCGAAGTCGCGCAAACAGAAAATCAAGCCATCTGGTACGACACACATAACCGAGATCCATGCGAGCACAAAGTCCTACCCTTCGTGGTGGACTGACATGGAGGAATCACGTGTCTCACGGAGACGAAAAAGCTCTACACCAGATACTGTGCTGGAAAGGAACATCTGTTTTGTCGATACTCCTGGCTTTACATCAGCCGCCAAGGCCGATGTCATCGGCCACGTAGTTGACTATGTCGAGTCGCAATTATATCAGACTACTTCTGTAACCACCCTAGATGATAGCGACTTGGTGGGGGTCATCAGTGGTAGCGGTGGCATATCGGTTGATGTTATTCTCTACTTATTACCTCCCAGTAAGTTCAGTCCCTATACTCGCATGCACTATACTAACAATGGCCAAGGTCATGACATTTCCGACCATGTCGAATACATGCAGCGACTATCCAACCTAACCAACGTCATACCTGTTATTTCGAAATCAGATACTCTTTCCCACTCAGAAATCATCGCCGTCAAGACCTCGATACTCGCACGGTTGCAGACGACATCAATTAGACCATTCCTGTTCGGTACTACTATAGACGATGCGCTTCTTGCTGTACAAGGTCTTCCAAGAAATGGACCATCACCTACTTCAGACCACGAAACTACAACGGAACCGAAGCAATTCCCGTTCACCTTTCCTACATATCCCTATGCTGTTTCGTCGACGTTGGGTCAAGACACCGAGACTATGGAAGCCTCGTTGCTCATGTCACCCGATTATGTACAGCCGCTTGTTTCCTCAGAACTTTCGATTCTGGTGAACACGGTTTTCGACCCAGACTCTATTGCATGGCTCCGACATTCTGCGGCAAAGAAGTTTCTGGCTTGGCGGCGTCGAACAAAGCTTCCAAGCGATTCTTTCATCTTCACCACACTACAGCAGCAGCCACTTAAACACGGCAGTGTATTAAGTAATTCAGTCGGTCTGAACGGCGCTGCTTTGAATAGTGAGTTTTTGCTTCTTGAATGAGCTCATGTACTAATATTCCACGTAGCGTCCGCGGGTTCGTCCATGTTCTCTGCAACATCCCCCTCCGGCGTCCTCGTACCCCACGTTGAATCGCCATTCTTCACTTCCAACCTCCAATCACCATTCCCCGCGTCCTCTCCAGCATTATCTCACGCACAACTTGATACTACGGACCACCCCACTGATTTCCAACTGGCACGCTATCAGAATATTGCACATGGCGAGCAACGTCTTGCGGAAGTCCGATTAGCCAAGTGGGCCACAGATCTCCAACGAAGTCTCCGCAACGAACGTGAAAGGTACGATGAACTACAACGCTCCGAGCGAGCAAAATGGCTTCTGGAACGTGTAGGCGAAGAAGTAGCAAGTGGTAACATCATCGCTTCGCCTGGTGGTTCGCCGCGCGCAGATTGGGCTGTCACTAGACAAGGAGCAGCCTTTAATAAAGAGGCTAACGAGGCTGCTGCGCAGAGGTATGGGAGGATTACTCATGGCTTGGACTCGAGGGATCCGCTGGGTCTTTGCGATTTTAGCGATCAAGTTAGGAGGAAAGGGTTTGTATTTGTCAAAGTTTTGGGAGGTGCGAGCGTGTTAGGTGCGTGCATGTTGGCTGTTGTTAGGGTAGTTGGATGGGAGCTCGGGATGCCCGAGGGTGGGGTTTGGGGGTGGTTAATGGGAACAAATGGAGAGTAGGGTGTCGGTGTATTAGGTCCAAGCGGTCTGCATTGAGGCGACGCGTTGACTATAGAATACCCACGATAAGGGACGCATGTATATGCTGGCAAAGGCGTCTGGAGGGTTGTGGGGTTGAGATGTGTATGATATGTTGGTCTGGAGTAGTGGTTGCTGCTCATTTGCCTCTTTGAATTGCATGATGTACAGGATAGGATTGGAGACTTCTCTCAAATTTTAAGGAGATATCTTTTCTCGTAGAGCGATCTTGAATCTACCGTAAGGAGTGAGGATGGTGTGGCTGCGGGTGTATCTGTTGTATTGTTCTTCGTCTTGCATTGGGTTGGGGAAATGTGCATGGATTGTATGTCATGTGCCGGTAGGTCTTGAGATCGACCATGTATCGATTCCACGTCTAACTCCAGTGAGTAAATTTTCGGCCAAAAGGATCTTATACTTAGCTCTCCTAATTCAAAGCTTGCCGTCAAAGATTCACACTCAACGAGATGCTGTTTTCTACAACGCCAAAACTGCTGACCCCTCTCAAGCATCATCTCCTTCAAACCCCCGCCAATGAATCGCAAAAGATACATTGCTCAAGCCGAAATATGAACTCTGCTTTCAGAAGACGACCATTTAACAGACCAGCTTCTCTTCTTCTTATAAAACGTCCCATAAAACTCCCACTTCCAACGCTCGATACAAACCGCATGTCACTACAGCTAGGCAACCCCAAGATCTGACAACCCACCGGTCCCTCGTCCATACTCCGCACCACCACGTTTTTAGGCGCAAACAACTTGGGGAAATGCCGCCTCGACACCTCCCCCTCTCGGAATTCATCATCAGCTTCCGCATACTCCACCGACATGGACTACAAAATATACTCTACCAAACAAGCAAAGTCCTCTCCCTGTACCACACTAACATAACTTTTCACCTTCCCCGACACGAAATAAATCTTCACGTCCACAGCTTCTGCATCAAGCCAATCCCCCTATCGTGCAATCAGATGTCAGCATACGCGAGAGCCACGCCTACGCCGACATTGCGCGGGTTAAATATATTTATTACGAATGACTAGGATACGTACTACCAGATACCGCATCAGTGTAAGCCATGGAAAGTACGAACGATCGTCATTTAGCCAAGCACTCTACCTAAAGACAGTTTACGTAGATATGCGAAGCTAACTTTACCTACTCCTCTAAGCTCTATTACCAAGCTATTCTAGCCATCAGTCCCCTCGGCCACGTGCGTATTGCCCACTTGCGAGCCTCGTCGAGTATGAGAAGTCCAATACCGAATGCGACGGGGGGAAACCAGTATTCAACTGGGATGGTCGTAGTGCCAATAGCATTCTGGATCGAGGGGATGTAACAGACTCGTCATCATTAGTTGTTTTTCATATATGCGGGAGGAAAAGAGACATACAAATAAAGACCATAGCTGGAAATTGAAGTAAGTTCTGTGTCTCCTTGTTGAAGATGGGTGGTTGCTGGAAGATACTGCGACGCCTTGTCCTCGTCGCGAGTAACTTGAACAACTGCCTATCAGCATCGTTAGCATTCCAAACTTGATCCTCTTCTTCATCATGAGTACAGAGCTTACATAACAACCAAGGTAACAAAGTAGATACTCGAGGCCGTGTTGACTGTTGCAGTGATATAGGCAGGATCGTACTGCGAGTCATACTCCCCAAACTTGAGCCACATTGCTGTAAACGGAATGCCTTGCCTCTCCATATACCAAAAGGCCATAGTAAACGAGAGAAGACATCCGATAAGACCGACGACAAAGTATGCATGGAACATAAGTCTGGTGTCAACGAGTCGGTCTTTCTTAGTGTTGCGGGGCGGGCGGGTCAAAACATCGTTTTCGGGCTTCTCGAAGGCGAGGGTGATGGCGCCGACACAATCGGTGAAGCAGCAAATAATGATCTATTGAAATGACAATTAGTATCGAACGGCAAGAATCCTGGTAAGAAAGATGAGGCCATGATGGAGAAGCAGACTCACCATGAGGAAAGGCGAAAGGATTCGTGGGATACCGAATACAATGTGTGTGATTACAGGCCACAGCTCACTGAAGCTGCCTGCTGGGAGGAGGTATAAAATAGTCTTCTTCAAGTTGTCATAGACCAGGTGACCATATTCAACAGCCGCGACGATGGCAGCGAATGAATCGAGAAGAACCATATCGGCAGCCTCAATTGCGATATCACTCCCGCTGCCCATAGCGATACCTATATCAGCAGCCTCGAGAGATGGAGCATCATTAACACCATCACCAGTCATACCGACGATATGCATCATCCACTACCGAAGAATCAGAGATGATCCCGCATTCCTCAGCGATAGCCTGGGCAGTGAGTCTGAAGTCACCAGTGACCATGAAGATGCGAATCGACGCGTCACGAAGAATGCTGACAACATTCGGGATCTCGTCGCGAGGGGGATCAGCGATACCGAGGATGCCGACGAATGTCAAACCTTGACGAGCCGCGATCAAGACCTCCTTTTCGGGGTTGCAGGAGAAGGGAATGATGGTTTGTTTGCGAGCAAGGAGGATCACGCGCTTTCCTTGACGCGACCAGTCGTCTTTGGTTTGCTCGATTCGGGCAATTTGAGCCTCTGTCAGGGTGATAATCTCTCCGTGGTCGCCAACGAGGGTGTTGCAGCGGGAAAGGAGAATGTCGGGTGCGCCCTTGATCATGAGGAGACTGGCGTCGTTAGCTATAATCAACTCAGCTAAACACAGCTACGTGTTTGCTTACGCTGAGTTGTTGGAGGGAGCCTGTGAAGTCGGTACTGCCACGCGAATCATGAATTTATTCTTGCTGTTGAAGGCGATCTCGAAGACCTTCTTCCAGTCTTTCTGAAGCTGAGAAACCGGACCAAGCCTTTCTGAGAGGCGGAGAGAGGCTTGATCGGTAGCGTCACCATTAATCTTACGCTGGTCAATTGGTAAGTGCACTGGATTTTGGGGTTCACAGTTAGTAATTGATTTAAATGGCCATTGGGACTAGGTCGCGGAGTGCATACTTGTAGAATGGTCAAACTCAGCTGAATTGCAGAGGCCACTGAGAAGACGAACTTCGTCCATCACATCCTCACGCTTCTTGCCAATCCCAGTTATGCTGCTGTCCGACCGCATGATATCCATGAGATCGCACGCAGCCTCGGGTGTATACTCTTCGCCAGCGACGTAGATGTCCGTAACGACCATGCTATTCCACTAAGGATGAGCTCAAGGCATTTTAGCAGCCTTGTATAGAAGCTTGCCTTTGTCAGGGTGCCTGTCTTGTGTAAACAAATAACAGAAACTGCGCCGAGAGTCTCAAGTGACTTGCAAAGAATTTTATTCTTCCGCATGATATTCGCGACGATAGTCAGACTTGTGGTCAGGGCTATGGGCAGACCCTCGGGAATAAAGGCTACGGCAGCGCTCACACAATCCACAATGAGAAGAGGGACATTGATCCAGCCGGGATAAGACTTTCTCAGCCAAGCAGCCCTATTATTTTGTCAGTGCCGCACCACGATTGTGTACCGATCGTGAACACTTGCCAGAGAATGATTATCAGAACTACAACGCAAGTCATGAACAGCGAGATAATCACAACGAATCTGAAGATCTCTTGCTGCAGTGGGGTCATGCACGTCTTCGGTTGATTTGTCAGTGTTGCAATGCGTCCAAAGATGGTACCATCACCAGTGGCTACGCAAACACCAATACAACTGCCAGAGGTACAATGTGTACCTTGCATACCAATGTTTTGTGTCTCCAGATAATTTTCTGTGGTCGACTCAATTGTTGCGAGAACAGGCTCAGATTCGCCTATTCAGTGTTAGTTGCTCTAAAGGCTTCGAGATACAAGAGTAGAAAAACGTACCGGTAAGGATCGCACGATCGAACGTAGCGTTACTAGACACTTCAACAAAACGAACATCAGCCGGAAGCCTGTTGCCTTGCTTGATGACTACTACATCTCCAGGAACCATCTCAGTTGCTGAGATATTGATTTGAGCGCCATCACGACGTACAATACACTGATCGGGCAGCATCGTCCCAATACTAGCCATAACCCGAGAACTAGACCAGTCCTGCCAGGCATTAAATCCGGCCTGGAGGAAAAACAAAGCTATCAGCACAATAGCAAGCGCCAGATGAGCCGCTGCCGGAGGGTTGCCAAGAGGACGCCATGCGATGAAGACGAGAATACCAGCGACGAGTAGAATTGAGCTGAAGCCTCCGAAAAAGTAACTTGTAATCTTGCCAAACAGACCCGAGGGTGGGGGTGTTATCTTGTTCTTGCCATGTTCTGAGAGGCGACGTGTGACTTGGTCGGGAGAAAGACCCTGATTGATGGTTACCGACAAACGACGGGTGAGTTCATCGATGGAGAGAGTGTGCCATTCTAGGCTAGCAAGATCTATAGGCAAAGATTAGCAGCACTTCAAGCCAATTTGATCTAGGTAGAGCTTAATCGGGATTTTCTCTGCTCGGTTAAAGAAAAGGTAAAAGCTTACGGACAATAGCCTTCTCTTTGGCGCGGTTTATAGCTTCTTGCTTCTTCTGAAGACCTTCAGTAACTTCAATGGAGCTTGAATCATCAGTGGGGTTTCCTCATCGCTGCATTGATTGAAACTTACAGTGTACGACAAGTAATTGGGAGTGCAGTCCCAGGGTCTAGAGTTCTAGTACCACCGCCAGCGCTGTGAATTGACAAGCTTCCTACACTCGATTGACGCGGCAAGCGCTTGTCACGACGTTGGTCGGTGCGACCTACGCGGTAGATTTCCTCGTCCTTTGCATAGTGGATGCGAGGAATCGGTTTGATCTCATCTACGTCCATTAAAGGGTGCGCAAGAGACGCAGGAGAGATGCTGAGGAAGGGATATGGAAAGTAAGAAACAAAGATAGGATAAGAACCAGAGAAACGCGATAGCTTCACAGAATTTATAGAAATCAACACGGAAATGGTACTTTATCACATTCAACGCTATCTCTGCAGTGACTATGGCACGCTTTGAGTCAACACCGACCGTGCGATTTGGACGTAGGTTTATGTCATCAAGGGCGCCTGAACTAGCCAACTATATGATAGATTGTATCTTCCTTGGCGCAAACGGCGCCATTGTGGAAAATATAAAAGTCGCAAAAGGAAGGTTTGAAGCTTTCCGAAGCTATGTGACGAAGAGCCAACTCCAGGCTGTGTATCTGATCCGTCGTGGGTTGAACGCAATTCGACGAAAAATGCCTCAGCGCGAGAGATCAGCTGTGCAACACTCGCCGCGATACTACTTGTGCATCACTTTCTAAGCAGCAGCAGCATGTAAGCTGCTCGTGTTGACGGTCCCAAAGCGGTGATAAGACCATCTACGCTGTTGACGGTTAGCCATGAGCGATTTATCACTAAGTACTGCACACAGCCACATCTCTCCCCTGTGACCAATCAACCCATCGCAAATCTGACCTCACCTCGCAGATTCGACACAGCTTCCTGGGCATGAACAACAGGGTTCATTCAAAAGTCAAAATCCTTTTCACCCCGCTGGTCTGCAGAGTGCCAATACTTTCTACGCAACAAACTTCCTATTCAAGCATTCCGAAACTGCGACAGGAGTGAGTGTAGAAAGATCAAGACGAGGCGGTAAAGAAAGACCCTGATGACGCTGGTTCTTGTATCATATGACTGTGCGCTATGGGGACGTGTCTGTATGTTTAATCAATTTTTTTTAGCACTGTTTAGCGGCACTAGAGAAGCTGTTACTTGAAGCTTGACCTGAAGGCTATACTGACGTCGTGCCATTATGGCTTCGTTGGAAGTCGAACCGAAGAAAGTCGCAATCCGAAGTCTTGCCTAGTAACAATCATGTTGATGAGAAACGCGTGCATCGACAGAAACTGCAGTCCTGTATGTAGCGCTTGACCTCTGCATGTCAGATGAATTTGATGTAGAAGGATTCTGAAGGCTTGAACCTCAATATATAAGGTCTGGAAGTCTGGAAGGTGAGAAGTCCCATATATTTAGGCTTATCTATGTCGTTTTGTGCAAAGCCCCGCTCTTGGGTAGAAAAATCTAGGGTTGTAAACGCCCGTGTTGTGCTCAGTGCACTTTCGTAAAAGTAGATCAGCGCAGTGACCACTTGGGGGCTCCAGATTTGGGTGCCATGTCTGTCCATATACACGCCAGGAAAACCCGAACCTCCCGCAAGCTGGCTGCCTCTAACAGCCTACTTCGCTCATCAATCCATTCTTCATCTTTGGATCGCAAAGACCACAGGGGTAACGAGTACTAGCCGTTTCCGCCTCTTTGGTAGGTGGAATATCATAAGTGGTCTTCTGCAACTTTCCCAGGACCCCTTTTGATTCATCTCTTTAACTCATCAAAATATCGAGTGCTGTCCGAGGGCTGGCGTTGGAAGTGTGACCCCAAGTTAATCCTCATGGTTCTCCGGCCGGAAGCCCCCGTATCGGACGCACAATAGCTCACACGCTAGAAGCCCATTCACTGCCGCAGTCTTGACCAACCAACTAAGTGACCGAACCGAACGAGCACGACTTAACACCGCCCTCGACGACAATCAATTCCACTCTTCCACACCCTGTCTCTTTATCGACCCCTAGAAGTACTTACAATAGCCAAGACGGTGGTCATCCATTCGAGGAAGCCACTTTTGCAGCAGCTCATGCACTGCCATATCGAACTGCCCATAACAAAATACCAGGTTGA
The DNA here is from genome assembly GCA_022560085.1 of Helminthosporium solani. Lineage (NCBI taxonomy): Eukaryota > Fungi > Ascomycota > Dothideomycetes > Pleosporales > Massarinaceae > Helminthosporium > Helminthosporium solani. Next base: position 113,675 of record JAFISD010000081.1, read on the forward strand.
CCGAGGTGCAAATAACGCAGAAGAAAATCAATACGTTGGAATGGGAGCGGACCAAACATATTAAAAACTTATAATAGGTTATGCAACGGAAAAAGATAATTTACAAACGGTGAATGTCCTAAATCTAGCACCGTATCCCATCCAATCTCAATAGTAATGTCCTTTCTTTAGCCCAATCAGGCCTTCTTTGAACCTATTTTCCCCAAAGTCCGCTAACACCTCTTTCATCTTCAATGCATCGAGACTCCCAACACCACCTGGTAACCTCGGATCTGCCTGCTGTAGAATCGGTGCCAGAATCCCACTCCCCACCTGTGCGCCATTGTTCACAATAGTCGTTGCGTTCGCCGTGTTGTTAGAATTCGAGTTTGTATAGCATTTGATACCACCAACATCTGGTACCTGCGTAGCGAGACCTGGAAAGCGTAGTGTCCTAATTTGATTCCCCGTGCATGTTGCGTCTTCCCAAAGAATGCAATACCCTCCTGGATCTGGACCGACCGACTCGGGTGAGTTTTTTCCAGTGCCAGGGATGTGACATTTATTGTCAGGCGCAATCCAGGCGCAATTCCCGCGGAAGTTTTCTTGTGTGCAAATATAGACTGCACCTGGTAGGCCGCGGCGGTGGAGGCGGGCGGTACTTTCGACAGCAGGCTGCGCGCGTCGCCAGCTGCGAGGAAGTATGTGGAAGGTGGGATGAAATAACTGAGGCTTCAGGGATTTTACTTTGTGGGAGAAGCGAGAGTATGGTTGTGCTGTCGTTGGTGTGGAGAAACTTGCGACGAAGAGTATCAGGTAGAGGGCAGTCACTGGGAAGAAGAGCGTTATCGAGAGCATAGCTGTTGCTTTTTGCTCGAATGGCGTGATTTAGAAATTACAAATATTTAGAGTCAACGTAAGTGCCGTCTGTTTTGGAATCGCGATCGAGCGCCGGCTGGAAGATGGTATAGTATTGTATTCGTGGACTAACGAGCATTGTGCTGATGTGTTAGTGTAAACTCTTACGATTACATTACTGAACAAGGACGTGCACAAACCGCCAAAAGACACACCCGGTGCCGTGATAAAGACCAAGATTTGCTGATTAATTTCCTATTTTTCATCTGCCAGAGACGAGTGGTTTCGATGCTTAGCTCCATACTGGAGGCTGCGCAACATGTACTCAGGAACGCTTGCACGCCATATTGTACAAAAAGGAAGGACTCGAGTGAGGTTCAGAAAGCAGAAAAGGGTCAAAGGCGAAAACGCGGTCGCGGAGGGATATTATGAGCTTTGAGTTCCAGACTGTCGGGTTCGGTGGTGTTGTGGACCGGATTCGTGTAAGTCGTGAAACACGTTCCAGATGTATGATGCGACTCCAGCAGTCACACTCATCGGCTAATTGCGTGCCATACCCACGACAACCGAATGCGAACCCTTCCTCAGTCGTGATAAAGATCACAATTATTCAGCCTCGAGACGTGAGCATTGTAGAGGTAGTTTGGTGCAGCTGTGTGAGGCTAAATTCGACAGTAACGGAACAAGAGATTGGCGAAGTGAATGGTCGCAGATGTCCGACAGGTGCCCCCTTCATGGCGAAGGGGTGAATCGAGGACTGTGCTGTGGTATGCCCATACCGCATGAGGAGACACTGGAATAATGCCAGGTTCGACGGTCGAAACGATGGTTCTCTCATTTGGAGTGCTCGCGAACGCCCAGCCAAACATCATAAGAGTTGGCAAAACCAACACGACCCTCTGCTCAATCGCAACTAAGGGAGGTTTGTACAATGGATGGACTACCTTCGTACTTGTTGAAGAGTATCCTCTGGCTCAGGCGTGATGATATCACGAGGGTGAAAGTCTGTTATGATCGGTGATAAGCCAGTCCTCCCTAAATAACCCACAATTCCCATGGCCTCACGTGAGGCTGTCCAAAACCTGTCCAAAGATGAAGAAGACATCGGAAGAAGCGGAGGAATGCCGAAATCTGGAACGGCTACAGCTGCAGTCGTGGAGATTTCACATCTCAAACATCAAAGCGTTGTCACACTAACCGCATTAAGATCTAGTTCTGCTAGCCTATCCCCTACACGCTTCACACAATTTTATATAGATATGGGGAATATGTAGCGGCCACCCCAATAACTATTACTCGCCACCCCAACAGGACATTTTAGCCGGTAGATTCTCAGTCCCTAACCCTACACTAACCCTAACCGTCTTATTGGGGTGGCGAGTAATACTTATTGGGGTGGCCGCTACATATTCCCATAGATATGGAGTACGGAGTTAACATCGGGTCTTTGGAGGTCGTTTGACGCTTTCTCAAACGTTATCATCAATCCCATAAACAGACTTACAGCCGTGGACATTTTTTACAGACAGTTGGTGATGAACGAGCATCCTTGTTCTCGCTGTTCAGCACTACGTTCTTTGAGGAGCGCTCTGCACAATAGTAGACGGGTGTATTTCCGCGCTGCTGAACCCAAGAAAGTCCAAAACCCAGCCTATTCACAGTTTGTATAGACTTTTCGGTATCTCTAAGCTTTGAGATTAGATACATACCTAGGTACGTATGTACCGTAGCCATGGAGTCGATTTTCCGCTAAGCTTATTTTGGCTAGATTGAACTATAAGTACCCCTTACACCTCAAAGTATCCATTATCCTATCATGCAAAGACATAGTATTATGTAATGTGGGAGGATTAATTAAAGAGTAAAGGTGTCTATTCTATCTACTAAGGAAGCTCTACGTGAGCTAGCTATATATACCTAAGACGCTTAGGGCAACACCTAGGGTATCTCTATATAAGCCTAGGATATTTAGGGACTAAGTTTAGGGGAAGCTATATAGTAAGCTTAGTAGATTACTAAGGACTACCTTACCTACGCGTAATATACCCCCTAGCTTTTAGAGCTATATAGTAAGAAAAGCTATTTAATAAAAGAAAAAGGGAGAAACTTAGTATAGAAGATTACCCTAAAGGGAGGCTAATTAGGCCTTATACCTATATAGCCCCTCTTACTAGCTCTAAAGAAGAAAAAGAATATATATTTTACCTATAGGGAGCTTTTCTACCCCTAAGTAAAGTAATTTCCTAAATAGTATACCTAATAACCTATAGCGTAATAAAAGAGTATAGTAAAGCTCTAAAGAAGCTTTATATTTACCTATAAGAAATTTCTCTACCCCTAGGGGGAATAACTTCCTAAGTAGCTTACCTAGTAACTTATAGTATAAAGTTTATTAAGGAGAATAAGCTTCTTATATATTCTAGAAAGAGCCCTTTACTCTTAGGGGGGGCTAAGCCCTAAATAGTATACCTATTACTTTACTAGAAACTAAGAAAATTTAACTAGTATATATACTAGTACTACACGCTTAGTAGTAAACTTATATATATAATATAGTAGGTAGTAGCTTTTCTAATCTCTTAAAAACTAGTAGTATACTCCTTTTAGGCTACTAAGTAATAAACCTATTAGTATATAGTTACTAGCTATATACTAAGTATTAAGAGCCTTAGGTAACTATTAATCTAGAATACTAGTCCCTAGTAGGGTTTTTTTTAAGCTTCTTTTTAAGCCTTTTCTACTAAGGCTAAGAGAGCTTTTTTTTAATCTTAGTAATCTCCTACTAGCTAGAGATCTTACTTAGCTCTCCCTAGTATTTACTATTAAGTATATACTAAAGCTAATAGTAGTAAGCTAGCTTCTAACTATATTAGCTAGCTTCTCTATATAGGTAATTATACTCTACTAGCTTTATACTAATTATTATAAATATACTATTATAATTTACTATAGTATACTAGTTATCTTATATAAGCTAGGTAAACTACTTAGTATACTATATAAGTATAAGTATAGTAATAGTACCTAGGCGAGTAAGAGCCTTTTATTCCCTTATTAACTAGTTAGATAGATAACTTAAAGCTATATATAAGAAATTCTTAATTAGGAGTATCCTATTAATCTTAGAAAGCTTTATAAGTATAGTATTAGTATACGCGTATATCTAGTTAGTAATCTATATTAGTAGCTCTATAGAGCGTCTTTTAGTAGCTTTTAAAATAGCCCTATATTTTTATCTAACCTACTCTTTCTAGTTATCTTTACTTAGGTAAAGGTCTTTTTTAAGCTCCTTTAGTAGTAACTTAAGCGTACTATTAGCTACTCTAAGTATAGTAAGCTCTAGCTTTTATATCTTAATAGTAGTATATATCTAGTTCTAGATATCTTTTATCTTATTCTAGTACCTCCTATATATAGATACCCTAATCTTATAGATCTAGAGATTAATAACTAAAGTATTACTCTTTAGTAGCTCTAGTAGAGCGTCTAGGGATAGTTTTAAATTAAAATTAGAGTTAATCTTATCCTATACCTCTTAAGCTTTAGCGTAGTACTTAAGCTAAGTATACTAGGATAGCTAGGATTATATATTACTAAAGTAGGCGCTTATAATTATAGAGGGGCTAGATATTAGAGCTATTATAATAAGGAGTAAGAAAGAAGAAGAAAGATAAGGAGTAGGGAGATAGCTTTAGTATAATTAGATTACTTATATTAATTTAAAAGATATATATAGGAAGCGCTAGGCTTATAACTATAGAAGGAT